>DWON01009361.1:0-11456 GCA_018251015.1 Phocides pigmalion okeechobee | reverse complement strand
GTCGCCTCGCTTCAAAGTGTAGCCGGCAACCGCACCTCTCTAACCGAAACACAAGTAATGCTTTACGGCGGATTATGTGGGCGGCGGTGGTACCTCCCCGGTCGAACTATAGCTCTCACACCTTACATCTGTGAGTAACCCCGTAGACAAAAGTGAGCACTGAATAAGATTTGAAGATAAGTATTTTGTAGAGCTTATTAGGTTTCCTTTTAATATTTATGAACTTATTAACAAATCACTTGATATTTTATATATCAGCCATTACAATAACTAATTACGTTTATCGTGTCAGAATTATCTTGATATATTTTCGTGACTACGTAAATACAAAATGAATTCAGGAAACATCAGATTACAGAAACATACCGCAAGGCAATACGATAGGTGGTAGAACTAAAGTTTGATCGGGGAGGTACCATAATTAAAATCTATGATTAAAATGGTCGCCTCGTTTGTAAGTGTATCCTGCAACTCCGCGGCTCTCATGAAAACACAAAATGTAGCCAACTTTGAAGTGAGGCGACCTTATTAGGCCTCAGGAGTAGTAACGTATCTTCGTTTGAGCTCAGATAGGATTTCCGTCGTGTTTGTGGTTGTACGTGGATGTCTATGGGCTGCGTCTACTTAACACCAGTTGGTTTGCATGCTCGTTTCTTATTCGTCTCCTATAAAAAAAGCATTAAAGCGGATTATGAGGCTGACGGTAGTACCACACCGGTCAATTCATAATTCTACCACTTATCAAAATTGTGGATTGGTAGACTCCAGACGTCTCTGAGAACTTTGAGGAATATTCTCAGGATTTTTCCTTACAATGTTTTTCTTCAGCATTAAGGCAAGTGATAATTTATTTCTCATCAGAATATAACTTATCACTTTGACAGCGGGTCAGCGTTGCGGGAGACGGCACTAGACTGGAGCTTATTTCTCTAGATTGGAGATGCGCCGCGAAATATTGCATTTTTAGGATCTGTGTATGATCTATAAATACATAGACATCATGTCCGCCACCAGTCTTGTAGCGCCAACGTAAACACAGTACTTTGGTTCGCCCGAAATCCACACAGATTTGCACGTACAATACCGGTGTGGACAAACCGCAAGTTCATTACGCCATGTAATATACAGCAATGTACGTCAGGGATTCGAACATGACACTCTCGGACGAACTGAATCTCAAACTACTGAATGCTAAACGAAAGACTAGGCTATCGCAGATAGTATCAATTAAGTATATAAAACGGTGTATAAATACGGGTTAATTTCTCACTGGTATTATGAAGATCGATCATCAGTTATTATCGGATATCCTCTGGATCAAGACTGTCGAGAGAGACTGGCGGGATTAGCTGTTTCTTATTACGCACAATATTGTTTACGCCATATTAGATGAGTATTACCTGAAATAAAATTATATAACAAATGTATTAATGTATTTTTATTGATGATTTGAAAGAAAGAAAAGAAACACATTTATTATCTTCGTAGCAACACTGAAATAAAAATAAAAATAACTTTGATAGACTTAACACACTTATTATGTATGACCTACTACCAACTTCGACATTTGAAATATACACGGAAAGAACAACAATAATAATTAACTGTCCTATTTTACATATGCAAAGAAGAACGTTTTTTTTTGAAAAAGAAAGAAAACACTGAAAGACTAAAAAACATGAGCTTGATATTAATTATTTCATTATTATCAATCATTTCAAATTCCTATCAACTTCATTGTTTGACATAGACAAAGAAAGAACAACAATTATAATAATAAATTTTAAACAATGAAAGAAAAGACATTTACTCTCGTTTTACAAGTAGCAACATTGAAATACGATAACTTTGATAGACATAGACATAATAAATAAAAATTATTATATTTTGTTTCGAAATTAATAATTTTAACACTAAGAAAGAATAATAAAATATAATTACAAAAATGTATGTTAGTGATGTTTGTGCTGTAGGAAAATGTGACATGAGACTTCCCTTTGCATTATCCACCATCTTGAAATCGCGACGCTGATTCTACCTGAGATTCTGCACTAAGATAATATGATTTTGCTAATGATTTTGAAATTCCAGATAAACCAAAGTGGAGTTATAACGGAAAATGGAGACTGATAACTGGCGAATAATTTAAATTGCATATATTTCCGTTCGTCGCATACAGAAATAATACTACCAACCTATTCGTCGTCTTTAATTTGTCTTGTATATACTATTGTCCGTGCGAATTTTCGACTTAAATAATGTTGTAGACACGTTGCTACTCCTGAGAACTAAGACGGTCGCCTCGCTTCAGAGTCTAGCCCACAACCGCATCTGTCCAACCGAAACACAAGTAATGCTTTACGGCGGATTATGAGGGTAGCGGTGGAACCTCCCCGGTCGTACTATACTCTTCCCACCTTTAAGTTATCTTGTACTTACGTTTTTATGTACGTATATGTATATGATTAAATCGTTTAGTCGCTCCCGTTAAACTCGCCTTTAAGTTACGGAGAACCTAATAAGAAGAGCTATGAAAAAAATAATTCTGTACGCAATTATGAGAATTATTGCAAAGCAGTAAAGAATAGAATCGTGTGTTATGTTTCTATATATGTCCAATCTTGTGTTGCTTATGGATATGCAATTTTGTTGTTAATTTTTAATCAAATCGATTGACATTGAACTGTCTTATGACACACTAGCTTTGCCCCACGATTTCGCCTGCATTTATTGCCCTGACTGCCAGATAGGTGGTGTAACTATAGTTCGACCGGGGAGGTACCACCGCCACCCTTATAATCCACCGTAAAGCATTACTTGTGTTTTGGTTGAGATGTGCGGTTGCCGGCTACACTTTGAAGAGAGGCGACCATCTTAGTCCTTAGAAGAAGCAACATATCTACGTTCGAGTTCGGATAGAATTTCTGTCATGTTTGTGGTTGAACATGGATGTCTATGGGCTGCGACTACTTAACATCAGGTAGCTTGCATGCTCGTTTCCTACTCGTCTCCCAAAAAAAACCCTGACTCTCGTTCCACACTTTTGCTCAAAAATTTTTTTATTGACATAAAATTCAAATTAGTTTTAGTTTTAATTTGTAAGAACATTTGATTTATTAAATCGATTTTGACAAAATAAAGAATAATTTCACCATAAGTTGTACGATATACATTTGCCGATAAGGTCAATAGTACGGAAGTTGCATTGACAAACGAGCCGCAAGCGTTATCGGGGCAAGATGGCGCTACGACAGAGTCTAGGTGGTGCTATGCTCGGCAGCAACGCTTACATAACGCCAAGCCGCTGTGCGAACAACACTTCTAGGAACTGTCTTATGTCTCGTTGTTATAATAGTACTTTAAAATAGTCATTTGTGAATAATAAATCGGTTGAGTGACTTTCATTTCTTAGTTAGTTGTCCGTATACCCACATTTTGCCTACAAATAATGTCTGAAGATGACCTATTCTTATCTACCACCTGAACCGACAGATTTCTATCGGGTCACTTAAATTTAAATGAATAATTTAGGTTTGACTCGATTACAAACACACTGTCAAACCATTAAATAAACAGACAGAAAATAAATGAATAAGGCTACGGACTTCTATTATTACTTATTTTAGCCCCCAAACTATTGCATTTTTTAATGTTTCAAACAGACAAGTAAACTAATCTTTAAAGGTTGTAGAATCATAGTTCGACCGCGGAGGTATCACCGCTAACCTTATAATCCGCCGTGAAACAACGCTTGTGTTTCGGTTGGAGACGCGGTTGCCGGTTACAGTTATAAGCGAGGTGACTATCTCAGTACTCAGGAGTAGCACCGTACCATTGATATGCATGACGTCATACACGACTTTTTTTGACGTCAATGGGTTGCAGAGACCATTTAACATAATTGACTAGTTTGCTATTTTTCCAACATAAAAAAGTGTTTCATGCAGTCCATTAATATCCACATACACCTTCAAACAAGACCTGAAGTCTTATCGAGTTCGTCACCACACCCAAAGGTTGCCTTGCTTCTAAATGCAGATGCAGATGGCAACTGCGAAGATATGCATATCCTATCCGCAGATATACGTAGATGTGTAGCTACTACTGAGATCGAAACTATTAAAAAAAAGTTTAAAATATTTACATATGTTTCGTATTATATTTTTTTATATTTCTATTTTGTATAGTATTGTTGTTTTTCTTATTCTTTTTTATGTATTAATTTACTATATTCTTTAATTTATAATTGTGTATCGATTCTATGTAGAATGAAATAAATAAAAAATAATTTAACTAGCTGAAAACCTTTATTGACATAGAAATTTGTAGATAAAACGATCGTTATTTCCGACACAATGAGAAATTATATCGTATTTATAATTATACTCATTTATTTTATTACGTGAGAAGAGTAGCAAACGAGCATGCAAACCACCTGATGTTAAGTAGTCACAGTCCATAGACATCGACGTATATTCACAAACTCGACTGAAATCTTATCTGAGCTCGAACGTAGATACGTTGCTACTCCTGAGGACTAAAATGATCGCCTAGTTAAAAGTGTAGTCGGCAACCGCACCTCTCCAACCAAAACACAAGAATGATACACGACGGATTATGAGGGCGGCGGTGGTACCTCACGGGTCAAACTATATCTTCCACCTTTAATATAGGTATAACAGAGTAAGGCGAAAAGTTACCCCGAGATTAACGCACAAGTTAAACCTGGATCCTAAACTCTTGATATTTTCTAGATTTGTTCTTTATAGCGTAAGTAAACACTAAGGAATTATTTCTGGAAATTCCCGTTTTAGAGGGTTAAATATAAATTTATAAGGTATTAGCGACCCGGCTTTGCTCGGATAATAGAGTTTATATTTACTTACATTATTTTTCTTTCATACATGCATCCAGTCATTACCTAGTTGCTAAAACTAACAATTAGAAACATCTATTTTGAACGACAACTGAATTAGTACATTGAATTTATAACTATATATTAATTAATTTCTCGCCCAATTTACAAAAAACCTAACTTATTATGCACTAAAACCTTCCTCAAGAATCACTCTACCTGTTGTTAAAAATGTGAGAAAATCCGTCCAGTAGTTTTGAAATTTATCACAAACGACGGGGAACTTTGTTTTATAATATGTACAGATATTTAGAGATATGTTACTAATTGACTCAGATATCAAAACACAGACAATATGACTGAATCCGGAAATGTCAATGTTTTGCAGATAGTTTCTTTACATAGCGTAAGTGAGCAGTAAGAAATGAAGTTTTGGAAATTCCACCCCTAGGGTATAAAATACAAATTAATAAAGTGGATGAGGTGACAAAATGAACCAGAGGTCAACGCTCAGACAAAACCGCAGAATCCTGATATCGTGGTATTTCCCAAATAAGTTTCTTTGTACAGTGTAAGAGAGTACTAAGAAATTGGTTTTCTAAAATTTCACTTCTAGAAGGTGTAAAATATACGAATTCGTATATCTTGTTTTTTTTATTTATTTAAAATATAAATTGGTATTTTTCAGGTTTCTATGGCTCGCTTTATAGATTTGCTATAAACATAGCGTAAAAATAAAGCTGGATGATTTATTAGAACCTATTGTAATATTGTCACCTAGTTATATCTACGTATGTTCTATGATAGGACTTTAATGATGGAAAGGTTGTTATGCAGCTCTGTAGCAAGAACATTAGATTGCTTGCTTGCTTATCTGCAACTCTTTAAAAAATGAAAGAGCGGTTGGCAAAAACGTTTACATATTAAAGGTTTTGAATAAACGATCTATTATCTTAAAATTTACTCCTAAAGTAGTTACTAAAACAACAATACTGAGATGCATGTGTTATGATTTAAAAGTAATATTATCGCTCAATCTACACATTTGACTATATAACGGCTATTCACGATAAACTTGTTTTAATTGCCGATATGTCGGACCAGATTCATGTCTCGTGGTCACGGCTAAGGTGCGATGGCGGGGGGAAACTTACGGCGCGAGAGGATACTTATGGCGGGTATGTGAATCGCGAGTACCCGTTAAATAGTACTAACGACTCGACCCACCTTCGCTCGGATAATAGTTGCAAAAACTAACAATCAGAAAAGTATTTCAAACAACGACTGAATTACTATTTTAAAATGTATTATTTAATCTCCCGTCCAATTTACAAATAAAACTTAACTTATTACGCACCAAAACCTTCCTCAGGAAACTACCTGTTGTTGAAAACTGTAAGAAAATCCATCCAGTATCCTTTTTGAGTTTATCAGAATAGACAGACAGATAGACATGATGGGGGACTTGGTTTTATAATATTTAGATTTTAGATTAGAGAAAATGAATTTGTCCTTACCTTTTATTCAGGGTTTAGGTGAAAAAGAAAATCTTTCTGTCGTTACGGGTCTGTGGATGTCGTAGCAAGGTCCATCTTTGCTCTCCGCCTGGAGTCAGCAATGAGCGGGTCAACGCACCTGTATCCTAAAACACAGTTTTTTATGTGAGAAGAGTAGCAAACGAGCATGCAAACCGCCTGATGTTAAATAGTCGCAGCTCATTGACATCTATGTACAACCACAAACATAACTAAAATCCTATCTGAGATCGAACATAGATACGTAGCTACTCCTGAGGACTAAGATGGTCGCCTCGCTTCGAAGTGTAGCTCGCATCCGCACCTCCCCGACCAAAATACTAATAATGCTTTACGGCGGATTATGAGGGCGGTGGTGGCACCTCCCCGGTCGAACTATAGTTATCCCACCTTTAAACACCGTTTATCCTTATCATAACAAATTTTGTTATTCAGTTGCCATATTGCGAATAATGAATAAATAATCGCTGAAAAAATGATTTATTTCACTCCACAACGGAGTTCGATGTCGTAATGTATCCGGTTTTCTTGGTAATCGGTAAATATTTTAAGGGCTTTCTGTTACAATAAACTCAATTAATGGTCGTTTCCTTATTTCATAAAGGCAACGACTTAAACGAAATCAACGTAGAGCCTTTTTATAGCATTCTCATTATTATATTATCACGAGTTACTCTCCGCGACTTCGATCAGATTTTTCAACAGGAAAAAAATCTCGTACACTTACACACGTAACTTTTGAATTTACAGATTTTTTTATTCAAATATCAATTGAATTGAAACGAAAACTAAATGGTAAGTGAAACCTCAAACATAAGTGAAAACCGCAACGAAGTCGGGTAAGTCGTTTCTGAAATTAGCGCGCACAAACGCACAGACAAATATTCACAAATAATAACAACTATTTTGGGTTCTATTACTTTGACAAAGTCCCCTAATAATATTTTCTCATATATCTTCCATGTACAGACCGCGATCAGTTACAATTATTATTTGTATAGAAGATAATTATGCGTATTATAATTTAGAAGAATCTAATTAGCTTTAGATTATTAAGAATTTATATAATCCGGAGGAAAAAGAAAAGTTGGACGGAGAAAAAAGTCGTGGTTACGGAACATCAGGGACTGGACCGGAATAGCTGCCGCAGCTGAGCTATTCCGTAGAGCGAAAAATAAAGAGGACTATAACAAGCTGATAGCCAACCTTCACTAGTTGGAGAGGCACCTAAAGAAGAAGAATAATCCGATTATTGTAAGATTTTACGGTGCCCATTGCTATTTGTATCCCCAAATAAAATAAAATTCATAACTGTAGTAGGCTACATGTGTGCTATCAGTAACAAGGAATTTAGAACAAGAGATGATTCATTTATCAAGCCTCTCATTTCCAAACACAACAGCTTATTGCAAGGTGGACGTGGTGCTTTATTAAAGGAACCTATGCGGTTCGATCGGGAAGGTACCACTGCCACACGTATTTCTAACGTGAAGCTTACTTGTGTTTCTGTAGAAAGATATAAATGCCGGCTCACTTTTTTACGCGAGAAGAGTAGCAAACGAGCATGCAAACTACTTGATGTTAAGTAGTTGCAACCCATAGACATCCATGTAAAACTACAAACACGACGGAAATCCTATCTGAGCTCGAACGTAGATGCATTGCTACTTCTGAGGACTAAGATGGGCGTCTCGCCTCAAAGTGCAGCCGACAAACGTACTTCTCCAACCGAAACACAATTAATGCTTTACGGCGGATTATGAGGGCGGCAATGCTACCTACGGGGAAGAACTATAGTTCTCATATCTTACTTATAAATGAGGCGATCTTCTAAGCCCTCAGGATCAACACATCTGTGATCGACTTCAAATGAAGCTCTTGTTCTTTATGAATACTATGAGTTGCAGGGACCACTTACCATGAAGTAGACAGCATGCTTACTTCTTGTGTGTATGCTAATTAGTTACTTAAATCTTACCCTAGTCATGCCTAAGCTCCTGGCCCGAACCATCCACAACACGGATTCTGTACAAGGTGGTACGGTCAGTGACCCTTGGTAAGTGACGTACTCCTTGAAGGGTGGACTAAATGCGCTTAACGGTCTTCTTGTTAAGGACTTGTCTCCGACGCCTATATCTGTGCTGGTTTTGAGGATTTCGCTGATGCAAGATGCTGTGCTGTTTTCGAACTGGAAAAAATGGAGAAGTTAGCAGATTTTAGCTATTTGACATTAATGATTAGGGAAATACGATCACTATTGTTATAATCGCCCGTAAAGCAATTCTTGCGTTTTGGTTGGAGAAACATAGTCGCTAGCTACACTGAAAAATGAGGCGACCATCTCAGTTCTCAGGAGTAGCAACGCATCTACATGCGAGCTCAGATAGAACTTCAGCCCTCTTTGGGTTTGTATGTGGATGGCCATGGGCTGAAGCGATTTATCATCGGTCCAGCATGCTTGTCGGCTACTCTCCTCACCGAGAGAGAGAGAGAAGGAAAGAGCGAGAGAGAGAGAGAGAGGTGAGAGTCATAAAAGTGGGAGAACTATAGTTCTACCGAGAGGTACCAACATCGCCCTTATAATCCGCCGTAAAGTATTACTTATAGGCGACCACTGTAGTCTTCAGGAGTGTCTACATTCGAGCTCGGATAGGATTTTGGTCGTGGTTATATAAGGTGGTTGGCATGCTCGTTTGCTATTCTTATCACATAAAAAAGAGAGACTGAAATATTAACCACTAGACAATACCGGTTTGTTTAAGTCCATATTTCGTTGCATTTGATTACTTATTTTTAAAATTTCTGTGACCATAATGCCAATTCTACGCGCCAATTATTCCCGTATTACCAAAATTCCAATACGTGCTCGGATAAAAATAAAATTTGGTGAAAGAAAAAGGAAGTTTAATTATAGATACGACGATTGAAATGGCAAGGATTACTACTTCAGGGACAATAGGGCTGTAGCCCACTTCCGAATAATTACGACCCTCGGACATTAAGGGAATTGACTTAAGGGCGCTTGGATCTAATTGCACCTACTTCTATTACCGCATGTGAGTATCAAACTAAAAATATTTTTGTTCAAATTAGATTCTTTAAGAATTCTCTTTGAACGTCAATAACTAACACCGATATGTAAGATGTTTCGTTTTGCAGAAGAGTCGGCGAACGAAACCCCAAAAACACACATCTTTTAAATCTTTGAAAATGTAATTTACAAATAACTTAAATTATTAGAGCAAGTGGAGCTGGGGTCATTTCAGATGAGTTTATCATTAAAAGAATCATTGGTTTTATAATAAGCCTTTTTACACAATGATTGTTTAATAACAAATTTAAACTTCCTTTCTGATAGATTTGTGGTGTATTTTTGTGTATTTTCATGTATGTTGTATCTATAAGCAAATTAATATTACGATATTGATTTCATTTTCCAGCCTACGTATATAAAAGAAGTAGATAGTAATAGAAGACTGACCCAGAGATCATAGCACGCTTGAAGTTTTTGAACTTAGAATCCTGATAATTTCGGTCAAGTTTATATAGCACAAGTTATCACTAAGAATGAAATTTCGAAATTTCTATTAAAAGATATAAACCAAAAGTTGAAATTTTGTATTTTGGCTTACTTGTATGAATTTAGTTTATGTATATATGTAAAAATAGAACTGAACCATTTATTCAATGTATTAATTGTATTCTTTTTATTTGGACAAACCAAGCGACCGGCAAAAAATAGTTATTTACAACAATGAAACAAAATAAAATCGATTTCAATGGACATGTTTTGAAAAAAATATGCATTTTACAGTACAACTCAATTACAAATTTTCATCTCAAACCTTTCCATATTCGATGGGGGGATTTTTTCATTCAAATTCAAACAGGAATAAACGGTAGGTATATGCTATTTTTAATGTAATCCGTTATATTAGCCCATTTTGTAAATTGGCTAATATAACGGAGTTTAAAGGTAAAAACAAAAAAAAAACAACGTGAGCATCTGTTCCTTTTTTGAATTCTGTTAATATTTATTGTTATATGAATGGTTCGTCGTTATTATTGGTCCAAGCATTGTTTTAATTCCTCGCACCGCCCGTTTGAAACGACAATGTGACATCTTAAAAACCTCGATTTTACGAACCTCGAGTTTCCATACTCTTCTCACATAAAAAAGTATAAATCCCAACCTTATAGTCACAACGCACCTTCTAATATCTATTATTTAATAATTTAGGATCGCTAATTATTTATAAAGAAGATTGCGGTTTCTTGCCTAATCGCTCGTTGTGTAACAAGCAGCAAAGAACCAAGTTTATAAGACCGGATTAAACAATATTAATAGAAGGGAGTTATAATGGTATGAAAGGTTATTTGCATCATGAAACCTTATTAAGGCACTAGCTTTTATACAAAAGCTTTACCGAAACCCTTTAGATGTATTCAATTATTTCATAAATATGAATTTAAAGTAAGGAATACCTGAATCTCTTAATAATACATTTATCGAGGCCATAAAGCTAATTCAAAAACTTTGTGAAGGAAAATGCGACAAAAGTCAAATCTGAAAAATTTGAAGATCGCAGAAAATCTCTCCGACTACTTAAAATGCTTAACATTTCATCCGATAGCACGGAAACGCGCATTAAATTTTGCCACCGATGGTCATCCATTTAATTTTCGACCACGCCCGGCGTTGCTTAATACTCTGATCATACTACTATCTGACTACGTCCGATGTTCCTTAACATCTCGATCATTTCGGTCCTACACAGAGACCTGTGTAGGTAGACACCTACAGGGACCTAAGCAGGCTTCATATATTTTTTGGCACGTAATCTTTGTTGAACATATGTCCTATATTGTCTGTGGTTTCGTGAGAGAATATTTGCTTTGTGTCCTTTTACTACGTGTCCAGTTTTATGTCTATATATATAATAAAACTGTAACTTATCGCTGTCTGTATATGGCAAACATATCTAAAAAATCATATATGTCTGTTTGTTTGTGCACGCTAATGGAAAAGAAGTTTAATTTAGTTAATAAACAAACATTGTGTAAAA
>DWON01009360.1:0-11457 GCA_018251015.1 Phocides pigmalion okeechobee | reverse complement strand
AACATGTTGCTTTACGGTGGGTTATGAGGGTGGCGGTGGTGCCGCCCCGGGCGAGCTCTAACGACTCTACCACCTTTTAAATCCACTTAGCAGTTATAATGCCACATACAGACATAAATACATAGGTACACACATCAAAATTATAACTTGTTTTTTTTGCGTCCGGAGGTAAGTACACACTATATAAAGAAAAAATATCAAGATAAATTGTTGTATAATTTATTTTAGATTCATAAAAAATACTTTAAATATTTACTTATTAGGTACATATTTCGAAAAGGCAGAAAACAAAATGACTTTATGGAATTTGGAAGTCTATCAATTTTATGGCTTCTTACGATATACCTAATAATATACCTAAAATATTGTTATAGGATATTTAAGTTGACTTGTTTTGGGAGGTATGTGTGCATACTTTTTAAAATTAAGCATAGTCAGAACCGGTTTCTTGACATCATACACACGTCAATTGACCCCGGTTATTCCGAGTACAACTCTATGGAATATTTTATCAGGATAACCTCAGACTATCACCATTTAATACACGAATACTTTATATTACTACGGAATATTTTAAACTTCGAAACAAGTGCCAGAAGTTCACATTCTTATCGACACATTCATGATCAATTCAATAGATTACAACTGTGGTACACGTGTGTTTTTTCAAAATGAGAAGGGTTAGATTAGGCCACCATGCTGACCAAGAGCATTTTCTTAAAATTCAGGCAGCTTTGAGAACCTCGAGAAGTCCTCAAGCATTCAAGACTTGCCATGACTTGCTTATTTACTAGAAAAGAGCTTTGTTGCAGTAGCGATTATGACGCGCTGGTGTTTCTCGAGATGTCTTCGTTCGTAACGGGCGGGACGGATTCTGGTGTTACTCTTCTCGTGCTAAGAAAACCGTGATCAGAATTGTGAGCGACACGGGTTGGATAATATTTAAATTATTAACATAATTATCAGGAACATTGCTGTTGCGATTACACTAAAACTGGAGATCGGAAAATTAATATAACAGTTTAACATGTTTATTTACTATAAACCCGTTAAATTTTCTTTATGACTGTATTAAATATACATTGCATGAATTAAATCACTACATCTTTCATTAACTTTTATTTTTAACAACTTTCTATGGAATATTTCAAATTCAATAACGAAAGAAGATCACACTTAAATAAGCACATAGTTGAATGCTACGATGTCACAAATGCAATGACGCTAAAACACACAAACTTAGGCTTAAAACTTATAAACACCTTTCATTTCGTGTCGTGGTTTAATAAAAAATATTAAAACATCTTCTGCGTGATATTCCCTGTATCAGGAAAAACATTATATATTCGAATTATATCTAAAACTGTTTAAAAAAAATTTAACGACTGGCCTTTGAGTCTGCTTGAAATTAAACCAATTCTGTATTTATGTGAACCATAATCTCGTTTCTATTTCATTGTTTGTTTATAAAGTTTAATAGAAACTTATAAAAACTAACATATTTTTAGACTTATGAGTATAGTGTCAGTATTAAATTGCGGCTGAAAAGACCATAAACGACCGACAAAGGTAAGCAAATATCAGTCGCAGTTGAATAAGATTAGCAGTCGCTGCTGCCCATAGACACCCATATTCAAACAGGACTGAAGTGTCGTCTGTGATCGTACATAGATAATATTTTGTCGCTTTTTAATGTAGGCAGAAACCGCACCTCTCCAACCGATAGACAATAGTTGATCAAGCCGAATTACGAGGGCGACAGCGAAACATCCCGTTGAACTATACTTTAACCACCTGTCAAATTTCTTTTATATGTGAATAAATATTTTGTTAAATAATACTTAGGTTTGTCTGATGTTGAAAGAAATACAATCTTAAGAAATACATACAATTATTCAACAATCAAATGTAATTTTCCTAACAACATGACATTATCTAAAGAAATAATTTTTATTCAATGACGATTCGTTTTTCATAATTTGATAAGTACTTCTATTACTTCTACGAACCCTATAAAAGAGCTGCATTTTTTTGCAAACGAATATTTCACTTGGCAAGTTTTACTTAAAATATTAAACAGTAAATAATCTGGTAAGATCTAAATTAAGCAGCAGCAAGTTCCGATTAGTCTAGTTATCCTAATAATGCTAACGCTAAATTAATCTACTTAGTACCTAATTTTATTAGTAATAACGCTTATACTATAATAAAAAAATCAAAAGTATAGTTTCAGCGTCTGTAAAATTTTAGCGGCATTATATATTTGAACAAAACTTAGTAAATATATTCATTTGGTATATGGGTAAATATAGACAATTTGTTTTGTATATTAACTACTTCATAAACTTTACATAGTTTATAACAAGTGAACCATAATTGTTAAAAAAGTTAATTTCAAGAATGTCCACGTACCTATTTAAAAATTACACGGAGTAGTCATAAATATATTTATAGTATAGCGTATGTGATCAGTTATAATATACTGTATAAAATTAGGAAAAGAAACAATTTTGTAAAGATCTCAGTTCGTATAAAGACTAAAGATAAAAATAAATCCTAAACGATCAAAATGTAAATTGCGTATTTACATATCTATTACGTAGCGTAAAATCCAAAACCAACACTTCAAAATGCTTAACCAAAGTGTTTACATTATTTGCCGACACGTTTTACTTGTTCTTTGGCATGAATAACGTAATTGACGTTATTATATCTAAATTAAATCCAGATGCTCGTTAATAAATCAACAGTAACACATGCAAGGATAAAATAAATCAAAGCACAATTACAGGTGACACTGTGAACAATGAATAAACAAATATATTATAAATAGAAAGCACGTAACAAGAATTTTAATTTAATTTTATATTTAGTTAAGAAACTCTATGTGGAGTTTAGCGCACTTGGACTACAAATGGGCAAATCAATGAACAAAGTACGGATTATGATTTTCATAGTATATTTTGGATTTTGTAGTGAATCAAAACAAAACATTATATTGCAGAAATATTAAAAATGAAAATGGTATAAAGCGTTTGTAAATGAAACTTCAATTAAAATGTACGTAGCAAGCGCAAATATTGATCTGATGGTAAATTATCACTGCCTCTCATAGATATTTGTGATTTATCTCAAAGAGAATTAAAGTTATATTTGATGTCAACCATACGTCTTAGAACAAAATTGAGATTCTTCGTATCAGTGTCTTTTCCGTACCACACTTTCAGATTAAAGTTCAAAATCGTTTATTTCAACATTGATGTTGTAATAAAAATAATAAAAGTTCCTCCATAGTCAAACCATGAATGTTTCTCTTCAAGTCAAGACCCGTATTTACATAATTTTCTATAAAGACAAATTGATATGAATCTTCTTAGTAAAATGTTTTGTTTGCAGGTATTTATCCAAAGCAATGAAGGTTTTTACGAGCATCGTCTTATTTATCTATACGATGTATCAATGCAAAGCCGACGACCCAACTTATACTTCGAAGTATGATGGTGTCGATCTGGACGAAATTTTAACCAATGATCGGTTATTAGACGGTTACATCAACTGTTTGCTAGACAATGGACCTTGTACACAGGATGGAAAGGAACTTAAAAGTAAGTATTAATTGTTAGAAATAAATGCAGAAGATGTTACAAGTTTCCTTCTACCCATAACTAGCACGACACTCCCACGATATAAAGTTCAAGATAATTACCTTTTTTATTGTGAAAGAGTGAGAAACGGGCATGCAGGCCACCTGATGTTAAGTGGTCACTGCAACCCATGGACAACCTCGTCCAATCTCAAATAGAACAGAAGTTCTATTTAAGGATGGACGCGGATGCGTTCCTACGCTTGAGAACTAAAATGGTCGCCTCCAATAATGTGTATCCGGCAACCACACCACATGTTGCTTTACGGCGGGTTACGAGGGTGGCGGAGGTGCCGCCCCGAGCGAGCTCTAACGACTCTACCACCGATATTGTACTTATTCAATAAATCACACGGTTTTTATTGTACACGATTTAACTATAGCTCTTTATCGATTAAACAATCCGTCACACAAAATCTTCAATGATAAACATATTAATTAAAATAATAATAATAATAATACTAAAAAAATACTACTAAGTCATTCATAGTTTACGTATGTTTTACCTACTATCTCGACTTATATAACCTCAATCCTCCGTGCAACCTAACTCTACATTACACTGTTGCCGAACCCAACTAGGACTTCAATCCTACTTTGTTTAATTAAAGATTTAAAATTGCGTTTGCCGGCTACACCTTGAAGTAAGGCGACCATCTTAGTCCTCAGGAATAGCAACATATCTACGTTCGAGCCCAGATAGGATTTCAGTAGTGTTTGTGGTTGTACGTGATGGGCTATGGGCTGCGACTACATAACTTTTCTACTCTTCTCACATAAAAAAAGATGCCTTTGAGGCCAGTTACTACTTTGGATAAGAAGGACTGCATCTTCGTTTGCTATATTTATTAAGTATAGTCTACGTGATGATAAGCTGTCACTAAATCCATGCAGATCATTGGAAGAAGATATGAGTTAGTGAGGAAATTGTGTTGATAGTAACCGACAAAACTTAACGACATGATAATAAACCACTAGCATTGTCTCCTCTAACTCATGACCGCGCCCGACATTGCTTAACTTTATAGATTCGATATGATTTCCAAAACATTTTAACAGCTGAGATTACGTTGGTTTTAATTAAAACCTCTCTTTTCTCCTTAAAGGCAATCTTCCTGACGCTATAAAAAATGGTTGTAAGAAGTGCACGCCCCGCCAAAAAGAGGGCGCTGATAAAGTGATGCATTATATAATTGACAACAGGCCTGACGAATGGACGAAGCTCGAAAAGAAGTACGTCATCTTTGCCACTACAAACACTTATTGTAAATCAGCAAGTTTTAATCTGTATCATTCTAACATGATGCAAATATTGCCTTTTTTATAAATGCAACGCACGTGCGAAAAACCTTAGGTCTTCAGTCGTCTCAAGCAAACTCGTAGAGCAAATTGTTCCTTGGATGCTAGTGGAATTTCAAAAACTTTTTTGAATTTCGTACCTCTTCTCCTAGATCTGGAGCCTAAATAGGAATCTTTCCTATACCTAAGTGTGTTTAGTTACATTAACCCGTCCACCCGTCTAAAATCAAACGCCTTAAAAATTCGATGAGTCAATACGCAGGAAAACTTCATGCATAGAAACGGATATTTATTGTACATGTTTATGATGTACATTTACATATAAATATAATGAAGGTACATTATTAGGTACATGATTATTGCTTATCGAAGTTGCGTTTTTTGTCTTGTCTTGTGTGTGTTTTCCTTATTTTTTGTAACTGTGTTTAGTGTGTTTTGATGTATACAAATGTCAGATTAGGCGTTTTTTTTCCTTTTCTGATCACATCGCACTTTTTACAAACTGTTTATGGTATAATTAATTGTATCATTCCAGATACAACTCCGACGGAAGTTACAAAAAATATTATATAAGTAGTAAATCAAACACAAACATTAAGAAATTAAACTCCGAGGAAGGCGAAGCTGCTGAAACTATTTCAGTCGAAAAGAATTGATTTCAATCCCTCTCTTTTAAATAACCTGCTTACTAATGAAAAAATACTATTTATTGGGTAAACTATTTTCCCCCTCAGAATCCCTCAAAACCACAAATCTCTGAACGCGACAAAACAACTTTAAATTTTTTTATTAGTAAGTGGGTAACAGGTATACAACGAACAAGACGCAATTTATATGTTTTTTTTATTATTATAGTAACGAAAGTCGCAAATAAATATGGTTGTTACAGGTTTTTTAGTTTGCATTTTTTCATAACATACTAACCGAATAATGGTAGAACTTACACCGGTACACTAACAACAATAACACCTTGGAACATACAACCATGTCCATTTCAAACTTCAGCCAATTCTTGCTTTTCGGTCGAAGATGTTGTCACCCGCCCACTTATCTAAGTGGATGATTGACGTAAATGTACGAGGCAATCATCTTAGTTCTCAGGAGTAGCGATGCTTTTGTGAGACTCCTACGGGGATTTAGTTACTAATATTACTTACAGACAACCCATTATATCCAAAAGCATTGCATGCGGATTGAATAATTAAAATTTGTTATAAAATAAATGATCCTTAGGTTTGTATGAAGGACAAATAAAACAATCAGAAATGAAACAATAATGTTTGTTATATTATGACTATAAAATCCTATATTTATTTTTAATTTAAAATAGGAAATAGGTTCTTTGGTAGGCTGGGTGGACAAATTAGTAATGATTGATTGAATTACAAGTTTGAATTTATTTAACTCAATCCGCTAATTTAATCTGTTTAACGTAACTATAAAAAGATATTTGTGTTTTACTAATTGTTTATGTTATTATTATTTGTACATTATTTAGCTTACCCAATTAAATTTCAATTTTCAAATTATGTGTGGTATACGCAATATTTGTTCTACACAGACGGTATACAATTATTTATGTTAGTATATAGTTACAAATATTTGTATATTTATCGATTATCTAGTCATCACAGTACAGTTTCTGCCGAGCTTGGCATGATATGACCGTATACGGACCGTCCCAAAATAAAAAATACATCTTTATAGCCGCGTTCGTGCTATAAATATTTCGTCCATTACTAAATATTACCATATTTTCTATTATTTTATATTTATATGGAAATACCTAAAGTATTAATTAGAAAGTAGTTTGCATTATTCTTCTGATCAGTTAATCTTCTCCATCGCGTACCTCTTTACTCTGACTTTAACACCAGGCATTGTGTATCTGTTTCTGCTGTTCTCTATGTATTCTGGTTCACCGACAACCTTATATCTACTATTCTCAAACTTAGGGAGTTTCTTCTCTGGTAATATTTGCAAAGCTGATCTGAAAAACATTATAATTAAGTAGTTACAATAAATATACAGCAAAAAGATTTTTCTTATCCACCACATATATTATATTTCAAGAATAGCAAACGAGCGTATATATCTATTGATGTTAATTAACTCTGTAGCATAAGCTGCATAGATACTCATATCCAACCGCTCACAAAACCGAAATCCTACCTGAATTCGTACCAAAGTTCTATTTATAAGAATTAAAATGGGTGCTACGTTTATGGGCAACCAACCATCGCACTTAAATACAAGGATCATTATTTGAAGATGACCACATTTTTCTGTGTTGCTATTTTCTAAAATAGAAGGAGTACCAAAGAAGTATGCGGTCCATATTTAAGTACTTTCCTACTAGAATCTGTTAAAATCCTAAATATTTAAGTCATGTCGTGAAGGTGACCACGCAGACAGACGCGTCCCTGATGGCTAACTTGAAACGCCCCAAGAAAGTATGTCGGACGTCTAAGACTAAAGACTAAAGATTGCATCTAGCGACCAATGATGTCAAATCGCGACTTCATCCCATAGACCTATACCACTAATTCCAAAAAGCACAAATCTCTTAACCAAAAGGCATTCGGAATTCTTTGGTCAAAGATATATTGGTGCTGCAGTATCTAACTAATAAGACCCGGTGATAATTTAATTGTATACTCGTTTGCTACTTCTATGAGATAAAATTAATTCGTGTTACCTTTCATAGAGTTCTATCCAAGAATCCTCTGAACTTTGTCGAGACTGTCGTACCTGGTGAGGAAGTGTTTCCATGCGACCGGATCATGCGCCATCATGGATGCGACAATCTTTCCGGCTTCTTCTTTTTCTTCCTTTGAACACTTCACACACTCTTCTTTAAGAGCTTGTATGAGGACACCTGAGGATAACCAGTACGTGATTTATTTCGAGCACGTTAGGCCACTTACTAAACCGAAAAAAATCAACTTAATTTTGTATTCGCGAGTGATACGTCATCTCACTCATCTCACACAATTACAAATCTTTCTTTAATAGTGAAGCATCATCGAAAGAATACCGAACCCACTCTACATACTCAAAAAGTCACGCAATTAACCATCGATTCTACTCACGAATACATTAATGTAATTAAGCTCTATAGCATCACTAAAAGAACCTTCAAATTTTAAATATCTGTCTCTGGGTATTGAGCACAATTTTTCTCTCAAAATGACAAGTATTAAATCATAGCTCACTAAGCCCAAATCCTCATTTGGCCAGCTTAGTGAGCTATGGCTCCACCGATTTGAGAACTTTACAGGGGGCTCACAGATGTGCATGTTTCCTCACGTTGGGTTTTTGACTGCGGGGTTCATATATTAGATCGGGTCAACGTTCAGCACGCGGCATTACACTGAAGCTATATTCTCTAGATTGAAGATGCGCCGACATTTTACTGAAATATTTTTTTTTTACCATCTGTGCATCATTTTCGAATACACAGATGTAATGTCCGCCCCCAGTCTTGTAGCGCTATAAATACGGTACTTTTGTTCTCCTGTAATCCATACAGATTTATACGTAAACGATTGGTGTGTACAAGCCATTAGCGCGTTGCGCCAAGTAACACATCAGTATTGTATCACCGCAAGGAAAGTGTTAATGCGAGTGATTCGCGCGTACCGTCGGTAAATTGGCGGACGAGAAACTACTTTTTCTCAAAGATGAGTCAAAATTTCAAAACCCTGACCTCCGTGTAGAATCGCACAATAGTTACATAGGCTACACAGGCTATCACCTATATCTATGTATGGATTCCGCGATAATATCAGTTTAAAATCGTATATATCTATTTGCCACTTACTTTTCATTTTCCCCATCTCCCGCGAACAGTATCTATCAACAGACATCAAGCATTTGACATCCTCAGCGGGTAATGGTTTGATCGCATCGTTCAGACTAATCCTGCTCTTTAGTCCGTCTAATTTCTCTACATCTGAGACAACTTCATTAATGACTGTCATATCCTCATCCCCGTAAACCACTTTATAGCCTACGCTTTTCACTCCATCACTTATTGTTCTGTCAATGCCCGGAGCCGTGATTTCTGCTAACACTTTGGATGTCAGTAAAAAAGCTGCTAAGATTTTTGGCCACATCGCGGATGATCACAATCGAGGTCTGCTCTAAAATGACGCTACCAACGATGATTCAGGATTGGAGTAAATAGTGGAGCGGGGACATGACATGTGCTGCAATTGCACGTGATCCGGCACTAATTGTAAACGTAAGTATATTTGTTACGTTCCAAGACATAATGAAGATTGTCAGTGGTTGATAACAGCGTTGATTAAATTTACTAACAAATATTTTTATGAACATAAAATTATTGAAATGACAATTGTAATAATAAACACCCAACAGATTAGGTACATAGTTGCAATTCTCATAGTTAGCAAAACTGTAGTTACATGGAGGAGGTACTACCGCCGCCACCATAATATATTGTTTCGGCTGTCCGTTGCACCTACGACTAATAAGACCAAACTTCCATAAGTAAGATATTAATCTTATTCCTCAAGAGTACCTAACCGCGTACGACCACAAATAGGACTTTAGTCCTATTTAAATTGATTATAAAAGTATACGGACTAATGCCAGTTGTTTACTACCATCTCTCTGACATAAAAAAAATGCTGGAGTTGTAAATATTATTCTAGGCGTAGAACTCTAATTTTCTTAATTAACTCGCGCAGAGAAAATTTCGTTTTAATGAAAAACATTAGGACGACACTTTGTGTCTAAACTTAAAGCACATTTTAAACATTACTCTTATTACTTTTGTTTAAAGTAGACCGCCCTACTCCGCATGGATTAATACGTATAAAAAAGTTGAGTACCTCTGATATTTACGATATTCGGGGCGCGTGTGGCATCTTCAACAACAACCTCGCTTCGCTATGAATACAAATGTCAGAAATTCTAAATATTGTTCCAGTGAATTTTCTTCAAACAATTTGTTCACGTTATGCATACTTTAGTCGTAGGCGTACAAGTGGCTAAACTAAGAACTGTAATTAAGTTTTAATTAAATTAAACAAAAATACCAATATGCTAACCAACCAATATGTAAACCTTACATCTAATTGCTCAGATGTAACGAACGAGGTTGAAAAGTCTTAAATGTCTTAAAATGCGGCAAATCCTTTTAAGATTATAATTTTGACGTTAGCATTTTTGGTCAAGCGAGACTTTACTGACTCCTACAGTGTAAGTTACCATGAAAATCTTGTGTTAGACTTTAGGCCCTTGGAATCCCACTTCGCTTCGTTTACTTGGCGTCACTTTAATCGGACTAAGATTGGTATTGTCTTTTCTAACAACCGGTTGCCTGCAAAGCGACTGGTCTTATGCTTGTGCCAGGGGTAGTTGCCCGCTAAATTCTTGTTGTCAGTCTGCCTGCCATTTCTACATTTAAATTAAATAAGAATTCCGAGCGAATGTTAATCATGATTTTTTTTAAGATAATGATAATAATAATATTGCCACATACAACACTTGAAATCATATTACATATTACCTTACATATTATATAATACCTTGCATGAACAGTAGGAAGTGGCTCAGTTTGAGCTAATACAGGACAATGGCCCTATGCAGCGTTTTTCAGCCACACCCTATCCCTGTGCTGAGAGACGGGCGTAATGATGTTAACATATGTTACAAAATATCACAAGAGTACCATCCCGTATACATTAACACTGACTGGAGCGCTCATATATTAGATCGGGTTATCGTTGCGGGAGGCGACACTAAACTGGATATTATTTGTATAGACCGAAGATATATTCAATTCAATTCAATTTATTTATTTTTTGAGTAAGGTTAATTACAAAAATGGTCAATAATATAGTGAAGTCCGCTTATTCTACCCGTCACGGGTGTACAAATATTGGTAAATACTTATTAAAATTTGATACAATCAACAGTGCATATTTAAATAGGTATTGTCAAGTTACATGCCACAGGATAATAAAACTACAATTGGATTACATATTAATTCACTGAAATATTGTATTTTAGCATCTATGTATCATCTACGGATACTCGGACGTAATGTCCGCCCACAGTGTTGTAACGTCGACGTAAGCACAGCACGTTTGTCCGCCCGTAATCCATAGATTTTTACGTACAACACATGTGTATACAAGCCACAAGTGCGTTGCGCCGCGCAATACACAGCAGTATTGTACTGCGCAGATAAAGTGTAAATTTATAACGCCTATTGAAATTTTCATGGCAATAAAAACCGTGTAGCTACTACATCTTATCGAAAGTTGTGATCAACCCTTAATTAGGACAGTTACGACATGCAGTAAATGAATTTAACTACGACTAAGTTTTATAGGTGGTTGAGTCATTAGAGCTCGCCCGGGGCGGTACCACTGCCGCCCTCATAGCCTGCCGTAAAGCAATATGTTCATGTATTGTGTTTCGATTGGGGAGGTGTGGTTGCCGGATACACATTATTGGAGGCGACCATCTTAGTCCTCAAG
>DWON01009359.1:0-11458 GCA_018251015.1 Phocides pigmalion okeechobee | reverse complement strand
AACATGTTGCTTTACGGTGGGTTATGAGGGTGGCGGTGGTACCGCCCCGGGCGAGCTCTAACGGCTCTACCACCTTTTCACAATGAATAATAATAAAAAGTAGTGGATTATGAGGGCGTCAATGATACCTATACAGTGGACATAGCGTAAATGAGTACTATGAAAGAGTGGAACAGGGGGGAAAGAGTATGGAACATGAAATTTCGTAAAATCAACTTTTGCGCGAACAAAAGCGAATAATATATATTTACTTAACCTTTCATTTTTGTCGACGGTGGTGGTTACCGTTTCTATATATCCATAGAATTATTTAATATCTGGACAATCACTAAGTAAAATAATAAGAAGAAACTGTCTTTCAATTTCATATGACGGGAATTGGCAGTGAAGCAAGCTTAAACATTTATAAATAGTGAAACGTAGACTAAATAACGGAATAGACTCGTTTTCTTGTGTACAAATACATTTTTATATTAATAGAACGCTCTGATGTGATTGCGATGGTACTGCTTACTAACTTATTTCACCGTATATTTCACTCTGTTGCATGGTTTTCCGGCATATTTTCTTATAAAAATGAAGGAGCAGATGACTGTGTGGTCTACTTGATGATAAATGGTCTACTGCATGTATATATTTATACCTAACTCCATATAAAACAGTCTCAACTGAATTCGAACAAATGCGTCGCTTGTTCTAACGACTAAGATGGTCGTTTCATATGTACATATGTAAGAGATCCAAACTCATCATAGATTAAGCCAATGAGCCATGATGCTAACATTGTGGTTTTAAGAATATAGTTATAGAAATTCCGACAAGTCATTCTAAGTTTTACTCGGGTAGCAATATGTCTTTTATGATAGTAGAGTAGCAAGCATGCAATCTAAAAAACTACTAGCGATATTAAAAAACAAAATGTTGGGCCATGTATTGATTTTGCAGGACTGGGTTGAGTAGCGTCGATTAGAGTAAGGAAAGATCTACATTCATTAATCTTTAAATAGTTTAGTGTAGCGAAGATAATTTACAGATTGGTGGTTGTATAGATGTTTATTAAACACTAGCGACCCGACCCAGCTTCGCTCCAATGATAGAGATTATATATACTTACATTATTTTTCCTTCATACATGCATCCAGTCCTTTCCTAGTTGAATTTAAGTATTTAATTTCCTATCTAATTTACAAAAAAAACTTGAGTTATTATGTACCAAAACCTCTTATCACTTACATCACTCACAACATCACCCTACCTGATTTTGAAAACCGTGAAAAATCCATCCAGTAC
The DNA here is from genome assembly GCA_018251015.1 of Phocides pigmalion okeechobee. NCBI lineage: Eukaryota > Metazoa > Arthropoda > Insecta > Lepidoptera > Hesperiidae > Phocides > Phocides pigmalion. The sequence goes on along the minus strand of DWON01009359.1, from coordinate 10,168 downwards.
TTTTTGAGTTAATAGTAAACAGACTGACAGACTTGACGAGGGACTTTGTTTTATAACATTTATAGACAAGTAAGTATGCGGATCACAGAATACAAAAAATAGGCCTTGTATTAGGAGTCTATTGGTTACTTTGTCATGGTTTTCAAGTTTTCGAGTTGGACAAAAGGAACAAATTGTGTCACGTTATTATCTCGTTGCGGGATTGTTGGCTTGAGATTTCAGTTTTGTGAAATTTTAAAACAAACTTTGAAAGGGGTGGTCGTGTTAATTTCTTTGGATGATTTTACTTGAGACGCTATTTTCTTTCTTGTTTCTCATTTGTGAGTGAGCCAACTTGGAGGGAGTGACGTAAAGGGTAAAGTGACGTAAAGTTTAATTATCTTTTTCCACGGGAGAGAGATCAAATAATTAGGTAACCCAATTTAACCTACTTTGGACCCACGGTTATTTGTGAGTGAGCCAACTTGGAGGAAGTGACGTAAAGGGTAAAGTGACGTAAACGTTAATTATCTTATTCCATGGAAGAGAGATTCAAATAATTAAGTAACACAGTAAGTGAACCTACTTTGTACCCAAGCAATACATATCACCGCGGATTGTATAGATCGTGAATTTTCAATTATGTTAAATAACGTTGAGCGCGGTCGGGAATAGGATGGGTGACCATTGGTGGAAAAATCTGTTTTTCCGGTAGTACGTTGAGTTGTCTCCAATTTTTACTGATAAATTGACAAATAGAGTAGTTTCGATTTGTCGATGAGTTGCCGGATACTCTATATGTGGTATGTTTGTCTCCACCAACATTTGATTTTCACCATTATGCATAGAAGTATTACCATACTAATACACTACCCTATATTCTCTTTATTTCTCTCAATTTTAGGGGAAGTTACTGTCCAGCGTTACGTCATAAAATTATTACGTCATAAAAAGTGTATTAACCAATATCCTGTGTATAACACCAGCGTCAATTTACAACTTCAAAGTACAAGCTTAAGTGCCTACTGTAAATTAAATAGCAATACTAATATGAAAAGCATCATTTAAAATTATTTAAAAGTTATTTCAATTACTTTATTTATTTAGTGCAAAATTTTCACTTGGTAGAAGTATATTTTGACCGGGGTGGTACCACCGCCGTCTTGATAGTTCGCTGTAAAACATCTATTATGTAAATTGAAAAGTGGTTGCGTGCACACTCAACCGAAGCGACTATGTCAGTCTCAAAATTAAAAACACGAATGAGTTCAGATAGGACTTCTGTTTAAGGTTGTACATAGATAGGACTATCTATCTATATACAACCTGATGTGCATGTACAGTGTATAGGTTTCCGGATACACATTATTGGAGGCGACCATCTTAATCCTAAAGAGTAGGAACGCATCCGCATCCTTAAATAGAACTTCTGTTCTGTTTGAGATTGGACGTGGTTGTCCATGGGCTGCAGTGACCACTTAACATCACTTGGCCTGCATGCCCATTTCTTACACTATCATAATAAAAAAATAAAAAAGGTGGCCTGCATTTACGTTTGCTTCTTTCCTTACATCATAACAAATAAAATAATTATTGCTCAGTTCCAAAATATAGTGTGTTGTCGAACTGAGTTCTTTGAATTATAGTGTGATAATACTATGAACGAGGTCAGAAGTAATCTCTGTACAAAATTTGAGGTAGATTTAATCTACCCACATTTTTAATCTGCCTATGAAATCTACAGTAGTTAGAAGAATAAAGAAATAAACAAATAACGGAAAACATTTCACATTTATATAATTGAAAGATAATTCGCTTTTAAAATGAACACACTTTTTATTTTTATTATTATTATTTTCTTTATTGGTTCACTAAACTGGACGTTACACATAGGAACAAATATATATTACATGCTATTTTCCAAAAATAAAATATTATTATGCTAAATTTCAGAGCCACATACAATGCTCTTGAGGCGGCGTCGATCAAGATCGCGATCGACCTCAACGATAAGGAGCAGTCCTTGGAGACAGATACGAGGGCTCTTGAAATGAGGGCGGCTCTCGAACCCAAGAAGCCTCAGGGCACCGATAAGAACTTGATCCTTGCCAGCATGCAAGATGAGGTGCCTAAAATGGAGGGTTGAAATTGAAATGATGATCATTTAATAATATGAAAACTGCTTACTCCAAATGATGGTCGTCTGGATATACCAACTAAGCACATTTATTCGAGAAACCACGCTTTTAGTACAGATAACAGAAAAATTAAACAAAGTTGCTTGTAATGTTTACAGATAAAAATATTTGTCATAGATAAGTACTGCCAGCGTTTTAATTAATTCTTTTTATCAAAATAATGAAATTATAAATAGTTGTTACTAAAATTCGGAGTTGTATATTTTTCTTCTTTTCAATATTTGAAATGTTTATAAACAAAAAATTAATGTCACAAAATAACTGTACATTTTGCTATACAACGGGTAATCACGATTAACGGTTTTTTATTGCTGACTGTACATACGTTGCCAAAATTTGTAAAATTACAATTTTTCTTACATTTAAAAGTACATGATTATTCTTTTGAGAGTGTGTTTAAATATATTAAATACGGTTACATTCTGTGAATTGCTTTTTATTTTTACAATATTTTTATTACAGTATCCTGATATGCTATACGTATGTACAGTGTTATGTAAAAGTTTTATACTACTTTATTTTAAACCACTAAATAACTAAGAAAGCTAGTTATTTGACGACATTTTTTGCCAACTACACTTAGAAGCGAGGAGCAGCAACGCCTCTATGTACATAGGACCTCAAGCCTAATTGAGGTCCATGGACTACAGTGAGTATTTAATATTAGGCAGCCTGCATACTTGTTTGTCATTCTACTTGCATAAAAATAAATTTCAATATATTTTACCCAATATACATTTTTTAATACACCTTTATCGTAAGGCTTGATTTTTTTTTTGGCCCTTATAAAGACTAAACTCAACTTTTGAAATATTTTTAAATCTACTTGCATATTAGAAGATAACAAATTAATAAACTAACAATTTCTTAAAAGAAAGGATTTATAAACATTACTTGGATTTGAATCCAGACCTGAGCGATATTCACTCATCTTGCAGGTGTTAGAATAACAGACGACCGGGGAGGTACCATCACACTCGTGATCCGACGTAAAACAGTTCTTGTGTTTCAATTGGAGAAGTATAGTTGTCGGCTGCCCTTGCAAGCGAGGCGACTATCCTAATCCTCAGAAATAGCATCACGTCTAAGCACGAAGTCAACCAGGACTTTAGTTTTGTTTGAAGTCGAACATGGCAGTTCATGGGCTGTAGAAACCATTTAACATCATGTGGCATCGTACGCACACTCGTTTTTTTATTTTAACGAAAAAGGAATACACACACAAATACTTTTCTGTTATCAAATAGAATTAGCAAATCCTACAGCCCTAATGGAAGACCACCTACTGTTTCCTACATGGTTCATTTGTCATAGAAGCCAAGTTTTCCTATAAAAAAGCTGGCATTCCTTCGGGATGTTACTGAAGTTCCACTGCACGGCTCTGGGTAAGACAAGTTTTAGATTGCTTTCGGTAGTTTAGCACAAGATTTGCTTCGAATTAGATTGTACTTGATATATATATAAGTTATTTAATAGATAGTGAAACCCATAGTTCTACTAGGGAGATACAACTGCTAATAATAATCCGCCGTGAAGTAATTTTTTGTTTCTGTTGCTTTTGAGAGTTTCATATAAATTCACTGCAAATTATAATATAAATATTGATATATAGTTAAAAATATAACAATACATTAGTGCTGCCCACTGCAATGTCCCGGGGTGGACGGATCGATCCCCTATTCCCTCCGTCGAAGTTGGGAGTCTATAGGTGTGAGAACTATAGTTCGACTGGGGAGGTACCACCGCCGCCCCCATAATCTGCCGTAAAGCAATGCTTGCACTTCGGTTGGAGAGGTGCGGCTGCACTTTGAGGCGAGGCGACCATCTTAGTCCTCAGGAGTAGCAATGAATCTACGTTCGAGCTCAGGTAGGATTGCAATTGTGTTTGTGGTTGTGCGTGGGCGTCTATGGGCTGTGACTGCATGACATCAGCTGGTTTGCATGTTTGTTTATTACCTTTCTCACATAAAACAGTTGGAGTTTACTCCTGAGGAGGGCCTGCTTGTGAGGGTCATCAGCCACTGGTCTAGTCGCGGACGTGGGCACAGCGTTCCCGTAACTCCGCCGTGTAGTGGCGAGATCACCCGTCATGTTTTTAGTCGGTTAGAGTCCGACATAACCTTCCGTCAGCCCCAATGGCGGAATGTACCCGTTCCGGGTTTTCCTGACAAAAAGTAAAAAACTACAGATTACAAGTATTCTTTAATCCACAAGTTCAAGTAACGTTAGGTACAGTTGACAGTTAGATGGGTGACCGGTGGCATAAAAATGGCTGTGTTTCAAAAGTACGTCAAGCACGCGTTTCAAATAGTTGTCGATAGATGGCTGTTGTTAAATTTTATCTTAGGTACATTGGTTAACCATAAACTCTACAATCATAAAACCAAGATAGTCTAGTTGTCATAAACATCCATAATAATTCTAAATAGAAAAGCACTACATTTAAAAAATATATCTAATTGCATTTTTTTTATTGCGAAAGAGTATGAATGATGAAAGAAGCATGAAGGCCACCTGGTGTTATGTGGTCACTGCAGCCCATGGACAACCACGTCCATTCTCAAATAGAACAAGTTCTATATAAGGATGGACGCGAATGCGTTCCTACTCTTGAGGACTGAGATGGTCGCCTCCAATAATGTTTATCCGGCAACCACACCTCCCCAATCGAAACACAATACATGAAGAACATATTGCTTTAAGGCGGGTTATGAGGGTGGTGGTAGTACCGCCCCGGGCGAGCCCTAACGGCTCTACCACCTTTTGCCTCGTCTGTTTTTATCGTTAGGGATGCTAATATCTTTCAGTGTGGTTTAATTAGTATCTACATATTCACAGATATATTATGTAATTCTAAGTTTAGATATTTTAGATAGTGTGATTACACTTACTTAGCGAGTTACACTTGCAAGCAATTAGTTTAGTCATCAAGGGTAGCAACTAGCAACGTGTCTACTTTCTTTACTTTACTTACTTTCTACCTCAGGTCTTTAATTGTGTTCGTGGTTAAATGTGAACCACAGGCTTGCAAGCTCGTTTGCTACTCTTTTAATAAAAAAAGGTAAACTTTAATCTACCTTACCTAAGATCGGTTTACCTTAGATATAATTAAAAAACTAATTTAAGGTGAAATTAACAAAATATAAAAATCCACCCGGAAAACATTTATTTAAAAACGACTCAATATTGAAGTTCATTTAAAAACCACGCAGTACTGGCGTAAAAGTCATTCACCGAAAGCAATTACGAACAAAAGGAAATAAGATTAAATCCGAAAGACCACAAACAGTTCAACAAGCTTACTACTCAATACAGCGCAACCGAAACCACGTAGTGATTACAGCAATAAAATTAAGTCAAACCGAGCACAGGAAATCACTATTATAGCATTTATAGCTACGAACATACTCATACAAATGATTTCATACACGGAAACCGAGAGACGCTCGAAAATCCATCATAGCTGCTTTGTTTCCGGCAGGATCACTTCAAATTAGGAAGTTAAAGTATTAAAATAGACCGCATGATAAGTAGAAAACGTTTCCTAAATGTATATGGAGAGTGCCCATAAGTTTTATCACCATTGAAATTTCCATCAAAACCCGTCTTGACTCACGCGTAATTAACCGAGCTATGTATGACACTCGTATAATAATCGATGTTAATGCATCGAGTTCACACCGTGTCTAGAGGTTGTTTACATTTGACTTTTAGTTCGTTACCGCGGAAGTATTGCCTTTGTCTCATAAGGTGGGCGATTCTGTGATAAAGCTTAATAATCTATAAATATATTAAAATTGAAGTGTCTGTCTGTAAAATACACTGTTACCAGTTACTGAAAAATATCCACCAGAATATTTCCTTTTGAAGTTATTTTTCTTTTGACGCATCTGACATTTCTTATAACCCGTTGACGGGAAAACAGATCAGTCCATTGTAAGCGTGGGATGCAGTTGTGCGCGCATGTGTACCACATAATTTAATAATATTGTTTAGAGCGCCATCTATGTTAGAAAAAACAACGTTATGTTTCTTGTCCCTTGATTTAATCTATCTCATCAATATAATTTTGGACACAGATACCATCTTACTTAGATTACTTTCATGTATTGCTGATTTATTGAGTTTTGGGCTAACGCGTAAAAATACTCCTTTTAGTGATTATTCCGAAGATATATATGTTTTAAATATTTGTGACAAATAATTTTAAAATGGAGCAGCACGGGTAAACCCGTGGCATTGCTGTCATATAACTATGTGTTGCCATTCCTTAAAACTAATGCTATAGCCTCGCTTATAAATGTATCCGATAAACAAATTTCCAACCGAAATACAAGCTTTACGGCGTATTATAAGCGGGGCAATAGCAATCCTCACCAGAACTATTTATGGTAATGGCTATGTTAAGACAAAAACACATTTCAAAGGTATCCTGTATCGTAGAAGCGATTCCCGATTCTATGGGATTTTTCCGAGCCTCTTTCCGAGCTTGTAAGGAACACTAGGATATCTAAATAACTTAATTGATATTTTCTAGCCGGATGTCTAATCTGACACGTTTAGGTTTTCTCTCCTTCTCGTGTAACGGTCTGTGTATATATAGTAAATCATGCGAGGCTCATATCAACGTCTTTCCTGCGATCACTAAGTTGGATTGACTCATTTTCCCACCCTTACCATTCCTGATCTCAGAAGACTGTTTATAGTGACCTCTTACCACAGGCAGGAGATACCGTAGCGCTATTCTGATGCCAGGGACAGTGATCTGTGAACCTAGCCTTAACACAATTCACACAATTATTGACAAATTTACTATCCTATCCGTGACTAAATTATAGAGAGGAATTGCCTGCAATTTATCAACAAGATGAAATAGACTGCTAATTTCGGCATGCGATTAATGTCTTAGTAGAAAATCCATTAATAATATAATAATTGTGTGACTATGCGAAACGATCGGGTATATTGTCATATTAACCGAGATTATTATTGAATAGCCCCCAAAGTACCATCCGTATACAAGCATTCTGGCGCCTGGGGCTACCTTGAAGGCTGTCCGGTAAGATTCGGCGTAAGAAGTCATGTGGATTTCTTTATAATTTTACTATGAACTACCTGTAATCATGACTTCGGCTGCATTATTTGGAGAGGAGAGAGTAAATGTATTGTGCAGAACTGAACACTAATAATCTTTTTTATATTTTATTTTTTAAAGATTATGTATTCTTTTTGACTTTATTTTACTTTATTGAAAATAATAGTTGCGAACTAAACATGGGCACCAAAGCACGTTTTCATTGAGGACTCCTGAATCCTCCCATATTCCCATTCCGTGGAGAAAATGTAACAAAATTTTACCCAAATGTTGTCTCAATCAAAAGTTAACGAAATAAAATAAGTTTCATTCAAATCGGTTCATTTGTGCTACAATAGGCAAACGGAAAGACAGAGAAATAAAAGCTGTTGATTTGGTCTTTATAACAATAATATCAACTATTAGGATAACATCAACAATGAAATGCACAAGTTTACGGAATGCAGAATTTTAGTATAAGTAATATAATCACAATAATTAATTAACGCACGTAGAAACGGTGACCAACAAAATTAAAAGATTTATTTTCAGTGAAAAAAATCGTATGAAGAATTCTAATGAGATACGCTGCTTATAAAGTTATGAAATTGAGTTATATGAACTGCTTATATGAAACTGAATTACCATATAATAAGTTTATTCGTAGACGTAACATTGAATGCTTTATTGTACACCACAAAGAATACACAAAAACAGAAAATACAACAAAACAAAACAAATATAGCACATAAATATTGCATTTTTATTTAAAAAATCTTCGTTACATCTGTTTGTTCTTCACCTTATGTAGCCTTAAATACGCTAATCACACAAACTCTATTCTATTTATAGTAATGTATATTATAGTCATGTAAATTATATTTTTAGTAATAACAATATGTAGTTCGTTGTTTATCATTTATTATTTAGATAATATCTAAACATTTACAAGATAATATATGTTCATACATCGCACGAACGAATAACATCTATTTTGAGCACTTCCTACAATAAATACCTGCTTTTTTAAATACCCATATCAAAATATTATGTTTTTAGATCTTATTTTAACTGGTTTGCATTCATTTACATTTTCAAACCATCTCTACGTTGTATTTTATAATTAACAAGTATAATCTTTCCGTGGCAATAAATATAATTGGTGACGTAACTTTGTCAATACTTCAATGCGGAATAAGACTTAAAATAAAATTATATCTTGATTTATATTTATTCATTGATTAAATAAAAATAACAGATTCTTCATAAAGACCAGAGACCAATTGTGATTCGAATTTGAATTTGGAATAGAAAATTTAGAACGCCTCATCCATGTTTCTGTGATCGTAACCGACTTCCTATTTAGAAGTTTCGGGTTTCGTAAAGCACAAAGATCCGTTTCCTGAGATTCCTGCGGTACAGCCTGCGCCCCACCTCTTACCGTGCATAGCGTAAGCCTACATATTTAAACTCGTATCATTTACGATCGGTCGTCGATAGAGACGAATTTCCGAGCCTGCGAACTTTTACGATATCGACCGATATTTGTGTTTAAGGCCTTATGTTTAGAGTGCGGATTAGCAGTCATTTTCTAGTAGTGACCGATGTGAATTATTTAGAAGCTCGCATGAATACGGTAAAAGCGGTGAGTGTTAGAAAGTTTAAGTTAAGCTTTTAATAAAGTTTTTTACGTAACGTGTACTCAGGATTAACGGATATTACTGCCTATATTTTCCAGTAACATTGATTGTGGTCACGGCTACAAAGGCTAAGCCTTAATCATGACCACGATACAGGCAATTGGTTCGAAATATCGGCGAAGTTATTAATCGTGAGTACACTTTATATAACAAAATATATAAATCCTGCCATAATATTTTAAAATTATTGTTTACATTTTAATTTGATGTTTTTAGGGATTAATATTTTTATTACCGCCCTTTAAAGAATCCATTTAATTGATTAATAAAATGTTTTAAAGAAATCTGTTGGAAAATCTAAGACTATTTTGTTGACTACGTTTGAAAGTGCAAGATAACCTGAATCGCAAGTCCTATTTAAGTACTTAAACCAGTACTGTTACGTAATCGTCACGAATGTATTTAAAATATTAGTCTCTTCTAACAAGTCGAGTGGGTTAATAATTGTAGGTATATTTAATAAATCATGCAGTGTTAGTATCTGTATATTTAATATTTTTTGTAGGTAAATGCAAAAGTGCAATACTCGTATGTTTTTATTCTATTTATTCTATATTTTTCTATAGAATTATATCTTTAAATGATTTTAAGAAATGATAAGGAGAGGTAATTAGTTAAAAAAAAATAATATGTAAATGGACTGAGACGAAATTTAAAATGGAGAATTCTTCGTAATATCGTAAAATATTTTAAGCCTATATATATTTCTTAACTAATATTATACTAATGTACAAGTAAACAATTGTTTTTAATGAATACTTTTAATTTTACTGTTATTTGTGAATGTATTATACGGATATAAGTTATAATATCTTAACTCAATTTTATAAACCTCTACCTCAAACCTATGATTTTCCCCGCGAAATATAAGGTTAGGTGCCTGTTATTAGCTGTGAGGTAATAAAAGTATAGGTATACTAACGTAATTAGAATAAGATTGCTTAAAAAGATACATACCTATAATTACGCTTCTAAGAAACAAAAAAATAGAGTACGTTATAAATTTTCGTTAAAACGTTTTACTTTCATTTAATAATCAGATGAAGAAAAAGGACTGGGTATGTATGGTATATTTACAAGGTGTAAGAGCCGTTAGAGCTCGCCCGGGGCAGCACCACCGCCACTCTCATAACTCGCCGGAAAGCAACATGTTCTTGAATTGCGTTTCGGTTGGGGAGGTGTGGTTGCCGGATACACATTAATGGAGGCGACCATCT
>DWON01009358.1:0-11458 GCA_018251015.1 Phocides pigmalion okeechobee | reverse complement strand
CGCTGTCATTGTTAAAAGTGTAGCGTGGTTCAGGTATCTCAGTAACGCCATCTAGTTTGGATTTCAATAACTATTTTATCAACATGGCCGCTTTAGCCGACGGTTCTACGAATCTACAACGCTTATAGCCTTTAGGTTGTGATGATTGGTGTAAAATTTAAAGTAAAAATATTTAAAACATACTTAATAAATATATTACGTAATTTGGTTTTCCTGTTTTTCTTCTTACCCTTGGCCTGCACGCTCGTTTGCTCGTTTAATTGAAGCCATGTGACAAGCAGTTGGTTCCCGGTCAGACATCTAAAAAAGTCCACCTTGACTAGTGTTTAGTGTTAGTCATTGGTATCCACATCATTAGAAATCTTCCTGTGGGACTAAGAGTGTAGATAAAATTACTAAAATTGACTGTTATTTAAAAATAACTGCCATTTTTTTATATCCTAACTACACCAAAACATAACAAAATTTTCTGTGCTCTAAGATATAGCTGATTAAATGAAACTAATGCAAATTTAGAGGACTTTAAAAAGGCAAGCGTCGTTTCACATGTAAAACGTGAACAATTATTAATCATATTGTTGGGTTTTAATCACTAAACAATATTTTTAGTACGTTCCTAGGTACTCAGTTTTCGAAATTTAGCAATTTTAATACTTTCCCTGCGGCTACAACAATGCTGTGTAATTCTGGGCGCGACGCGCTTGCGGCTCCTACACAACTGTGTTGTACGGACACATTTGTATGGATTACAGAGGAACAAAGCGTTGTGTTTACGTCGGCGCTACAAGACTGAGGGCAGACATTACGTCTGTATTCGTAGATGATACACAGATGCTAAAATACAATCTTTCAGTAATTTGTCGGCGTGTCTTCAGTGTAATCAAAAAGCTCCAGTTTAGTGTCATCTCCCACAACGCTGACCCGATCATATAGACCCGCGCCGCAGGGAAAGTGCTAACAGAAATCGACCTTTTTACAGATATCATGGTATTTATTCGTATACAGATAGTTTAAGAAAATATACGCTATAAATAAAACTCAAATTTTTCACATGCACTTCTATTTCACTTCACATCACAACATATAGATGACTAGAACGACAGAGAAATAGACAGAATAAAGAATTAGTAGTGTAATTCTTAACAATTACTCATAATATAGCTACCGACTGGCTATTTGTATCTATAATACGCTGTGACAAAGCACTAACTATTATACGTTCATTGATCTATTAACAAATGGACGAGGCATCTTGTTTCATATGTTGATGCGCGAGTAATCAGGTCAAATTTAAATAAATATTCAAATGAATTACTTAAACCCTAAACTGATGTTTGTGTATCGAATACATTGCATGATTAATGGAACACTGACCTATTAGTATATAGATGAGAATTGATTTACATACAGATACAGGCTTCTGTTAGCGCCATCTACCGTCTACCGTTCGAATTACATTGAAATTACGCATTACTACCGCCCCAGCGATGTATCAGTTTTAATTTTATACATCTACAAGTTTTCATAGAACATCTTTTGCGATTGCCCAACAATTGACGTTTTGAGTTGAGTCAGTATTCCATTATGCATAATGTGCGCCGCAGTGAAAGTGTTAAGTGTAATTTTATTTATTTAAGTTTATGTACACGCTATAAAATTTAATCCACACTGCAAGGTCGTGTGCTACTATATATCGTATATTAATAAAAAATCTTCTCATCAGCCGGATAAATACAAGTCTGCGAGTAACACGCTGTCTGACCGCTTCGGGGAGGGCTCCGGCCGGATGGTGCCGATCCGGAACATCGCGCTCCCCGACCTGTCGTTGCCGTTACAGCTGCCCTATAATGAACAGTTCTCGCTCTTCGTGCCTAAACACAGGCAGATGGCTGGGAAACTCATCGACATTTTCCTAGGTAAGTGTGTTTGTCATCCTGTAAAATAAGGTAATTAGGGATAGCTAATGGTTAAAATCCTTCTAACATGTGAATTTGGTTTGAAGTCCCATATAAACTTCTTTTTTATGTGAGAAGAGTATTTAACGAGTATGCAAACCACCTGATGTTAACTAGTCGTAGCCCATAGACATCTACGTACAACCACAAAAACGATCGAAATCCTATCTGAGCTCGAATGTAGATGCGTTGCTACTCCTGAGGACTAAGATGATCGCCTCGCTTCAGTCGACTACACTGACTGTAACTGTAACTGCGCCGCTCCAACCGAAACACAAGTAATGCTTTACGGCGGATTATGAGGGTGGCGGTGGTACCTCCCCGATCGAACTGTAGTTCCCCCACCTTTAAAATGTATATTAACCTGTTTAGGAAGGCTAATCGGGGATAGCCTAATGGGTAAAATCCCGGCCTTTGACATCCGGTTTAAATTTTCAACATTTGTCTGGTTTTTCGAAATTGTTATACGGAATAGAAATTAATTATCGGTCACTGTAACTGTGAAAGAAAACAATGTGCATCACAGAGAGTTTTAGCGTTTTAAAGAAAGTTCAAAGTGAGCATTATGGATGGTAAAGCTCTAAAAGGCACGTGAAGTCTATCAATCTCTAATTGAGCAGTGTAACTCATTGCGGTCTAATCCTTCTGGGTAATCCTTTTGCTAAGAGAAGACCATGCCCACTAGTGGGATAGTAAAGAGGGTCCTGTAGGTTGACTTGTGGGGATTTCTTCCAGGTATGCGAGACGTTGAAGATCTGCAGTCCATCTGCTCGTACTGCCAGCTTCGCGTTAACCCCTACATGTTCAACTACTGCCTCTCCGTCGCTATTTTGCACAGGTATTCACATATTGCAATCAATCAGTCTATTAATCAACCAAACAATTAATCAGTCAAACAAGAATCTTTGGCGACGGGAAATCTCCCTCCGGGCGCTTGCATGATGCCTGGGGAGGGGCCGTGCTCCGATAGTCTCATATCGGAGTTTGTATATATAAAAGGTATTTAGAAAACTTCGATAGCGTGATTTAGAATCGTGTGGCGCCATCTCTTGTCGAGTTGCGGAAAGTTGCCACAAATCAATCTACATATTTCACAATTTACAATATTATATTTTCACATAACACTATATGCGAAATAATATTAACTATTCTTATATTTAATTTTAATTGTTTATTAACTAACATTTTATACATATTTATTAAAGTTAACATTTAATAATGTATTATAGTTAACAGATTATATATATCTGAATAAAAATATAATTTGAGATTTTTAATTATTTTTCTGTTGTCATTATTTCAATAATTTATTATATTAAGAATTGTAATTGTAAAAAGTAATGTACCCGTTAAATAGACTAATCGTTTACAGTTTGAAGAAAGCAAAGATGTTGAAACTCGCTTATCTTTTCAGCTTTTGCGAGTAGAATCATAAAATAAGCAACTTCAGTTGTGGTCGGAAATTGGATGGGTAACCGGTAGTAGCTAAAATAGATACGCATTTTCATGTTTAGGAGTACACTGAGAACTATTGGGCTTGATATCATTCAACACGAGTTGCCGCTAACCTGAAATTTTGTTCTCTGTTCGCATTTGTGTAGCATAGTGGAATTCTCTCCAGACGTCTGTCACTTGGAAGAAAGTTTTCCCAGGATATAAATATAGTGGCAAGGGCACACGGTTTCCTTTGTCACCCATAGGATAGTAAAATATATTTATCCATATAATCCATGGCCTCGGTCCTTTACTGGGTCAAAGGGTCAAAGTCAAAGTTCTGTTCATACCTAGGGGAGACCTGGAACCTATTTATCCATGCTGCTCTTATGAAAACTTCAAAATTAACGACTGCTATTTATCGATAAAATAGCAAAATTGGTCCAAAATACTTAATGTGTTCAAAGAACGGTAATGGCATCAAATTTGCCACTAGCAGTGACCCATCAAACTTTCGACCGTGCTACGTATTACTTAACTTCGTGGATCGCTTGCGATGTACGTCTAGCTATCTGTGTTTTACACCCATATTTGATAATATAGTCGTTAAATCTTTTCAGGGAGGACACAAAGGGTTTGAACATCCCGACGTTTGCGGAAACCTTCCCGGACAAGTTCGTAGACCCCAAAGTGTTCCGCCGTGCCCGTGAGGTCAGCTCTATCGTGCCCACAGGGAACAGGGTATGTTGAAGAATTTTCAAAATCTAAATGGAAAAATAGCAAAAAATATGTTGGAGGATATTCCCATGGATCATATTATCAGAAATTTTAATGCGATCACAGATGAAATTCTCTGTTTAGAATAAAGAATGCAAATCATTACCATTACATTAGTCATTACCTAGTTGCAAGAACTAACACTTAGAAACATCTATTTCGAACGATGACTGATATACTATATTGAATGTAACTATTTAATTTCTCACCCAATTTACGAAAAAAAGTTTAACTTATTATGCACCAAAACCCTCCTCAGGAATCACTCTACCTGTTGTTCAACTGTGATAAAATCCGTTCAGTACTTTTTTGAGTTTATCATGAACAGACAGACGCGACGGGGGGCTGTTTTATAATATTTAGAGATTATGGTCTTGGAGTTAAAGATTCCTGTTGTTCCCGGCAGATGCCGATAGTGATCCCCCAGAACTACACAGCGTCGGAGCTGGAGCCGGAGCAGCGCTGCGCGTACTTCCGCGAGGACCTGGGCATCAACCTCCACCACTGGCACTGGCATCTCGTTTACCCCTTCGACTCCGCCGACCGCACCGTCGTTGACAAGGATCGTCGTGGGGAACTCTTCTACTACATGCACGCGCAGATTATTGCTAGGTATAGTAGTATTTTTTTACTTCAGGATACCGGGAACAGGTACCGCCACGGGCCGACAGAAGGTTATGTCGGACTCCAACCGACTAAAAACCTGACGGGTTCAACCTCGCCACTGCGCGGAGTTACGGGAACGGTCGTGTACGCCTCCGCAACTTCGTCAGAGGTGGAGACCACTGGCGGAGGCCAGGCCTCGGAGGCCGAAAGCGTCCTTCAGAGTCCAGGCCCACTTCAGGAAAGTGTCCCAGATTTTGTAGTACATAGTTTTTAGTAGCAATAGCAAGGGTACGTAAGGGAGGCAGACTGTTTTGACTGAGTGGACTTGGTAATGAAAAATAGAAAGTAACCGTAAATTAATAAATATCCTTTTTTATTTTTATTTCAAAGCAGATTTTTTACAGAACTCCTTTTTAACGTCAATAAACTACCACAGACTTGTAAGGTGTTTCGTTAAGAGGTGACGCGGCGAAAGAAACTCCAAAACACGCGTCTTTTATATCATTTGCAAAATATTATATTTATAAGTCGGGTTTATAATTTGTAAATGACGATTCAATTCAATTATTGAATAAATACTATCACATCAAACTAAAAAGAAAAAAATAAAAAAATCATGACTAGGTTTTTATATAAATACTATATATATTTTTATATAACTACTAGTTGTATTTTATATAATATAATTACTACTTTATAGTTTTTAATAATTACTTTCTAAAGGAGCACCAAAATATTGTTCTTCGTTCTTTAAACGACCTTAGGTTTTGTATGTGTATTCGTGTTCAGATACAACGTGGAGCGGATGTGCAACAAGCTGAAACGCGTGACTCGCTTCAACAACTTCCGGGAGCCCATCGCGGAGGCCTACTTCCCCAAGCTCGACTCGCAGGTGGCCAGCAGGGCCTGGCCTCCCAGGTTAGTCAGTCATCATCCACTCCAGGATCAACCAACCATCAACCACTCCACGCTTCTTTTAAATTTAAAATATTTTATTTCATTAATTAATTTCTTGCAGTATCCTCCCGTAGCCTCTATTTCTTCTTTATTAATTTACGGGAAGTTATCATCCTGTCTGCAGGCTACATAGATTGCTTCACATAAGCTGGTCTGCTCCTTTTCCAACTTAAAAAATCCAATTACATTTATCAAAATCCGGGCAAAGGATAAAGATCATCGGTATCAGTATAAATGACAAAGAGATCGGCAGATGATCCAATTACTTTCAACGAAATCATGATTCCAACTTTTTCTCCCAATTCTGTTCCTAGGTTCGCCGGCTCTGTTATCCAGGACCTGAACCGTCCGGTGGACCAGATCAGGAGCGACGTGTCCGAGCTGGAGACCTGGAGGGACCGCTTCCAGCAAGCTATTGATGAGAATGCTATTGTCCTTGTAAGTAGCGATGTGCCGAATCCCTAAATATTATAAGACAAAGTCCCCCGTTGTGTCTGTCTGTCTGTTCGCGATAAAAAACTACAGGATGGATTCTCTCACAGTTTTCAACAACAGGTAGAGTGATTCCTGGGGAAGGTTTTGGTGCTTAATCAGTTAAGTTTCTTTGTAAATTAGGCGAGAAATGAAATATTTAAATTCAATATAGTAATTCAGTCGTCGCTCGAAATAAATGTTTCTACTTGTTAGTTTTTGCAAATAGGTAATGACTAGATGCATGTATCAAAGATAAATAATGCAAGTAAATATTTATTTATTTAACAAAATCCACAGCTCTTTTTTAAATAACAACCAATCTTATTTTAACAGACAGCCAATAATGGACTTAAATTTTAAAATTTATACACTCAATTACCCGGCGAAGCTGGGCCGGCTCGCTAGTCGTTAATAATGCATACTGACTCGTGGTGGAAATGTCCAGAAGATAGTGACCCATTTCCATTAGGAGGACCGTCTGCCTTTTTCTTAGGTTAATGCAGTAAAAAGGATTCCCTTAAAAGGACCTGAAATCATATCAGACTTCATGAGTAGATGCGATGCACTGCTCCTGGGACTTAAATGGTGACTTTGCTTATAAGTGTATCTGGTGACACCTCTCTAAATGAAACATAAGATGTGGTTCGCGGCGGATTATGAAGATTGATGTCTCCCCGGCCGTTTGTTACTTATCTCACATCAAAAAAATGTTTTATGAAAGACTAACTCGGTTATTTTTGGGATACTATTTCTATTTTTTTATGTAGCTCTGATTTTAGTCGTATTCCTCCACAGCCGAACGGGCGCAAGATGCAGTTGGACGAGGAGACCGGCATGGACATCTTGGGCAACCTGATGGAGTCATCCATCATCAGCCGCAACCGGCCCTACTACGGCGACCTGCACAACATGGGCCACGTCTTCATCTCCTACTGCCACGACCCTGACCACAGCAACTTGGTGAGACACTTGCTTACATGGACCATTGCAGTAACTAATTATGTGTACCAATTTAGTAGCCGTCTTCGTGACTTCATTCGTGTGATGTTCGTGTGTCGATAAGCAAAAACTGTTTCACGATAAATTACGAGTAGTTTCCCTATCGATCATATTTTTATTTTTTGACTCGGGTTACGTGGGGGGTGAGACCAATCTGTACCCGATATCGTGAGAGCGATTACGGGTTATGTGTATTTTCATCCACTAATAAGACCCTCTGATTCTGTTTTGTCCAATTCGAGCTGGTCTCTGTCCCGCTCTCCCGTATTAGGTGCGATGGCATACCATCGCCTCTTGCGACAGACAAGAAACCGTCTCGTCCCCCTACTGAGGTACTCCCTATCGATCTATTTAACCTATCGATTGACTGACTGACTTGTTAACGTTATCGCGTTGCGTGGCGCCTACAGGAGCTGTTCGGCGTGATGGGCGACTCGGCGACGGCGATGCGCGACCCCGTGTTCTACCGCTGGCACGCCTTCGTGGACGACCTGCTGCACGAGTACAAGAAGAAGCTGCCGCCCTACACCAACGCCAAGGTAAGAGTAACAAAAGAGCATGCAGGCTACCTGATGTTAAGTAGTCGCAGCTCATAAACATCCACGTACAACCGCGAACAGGACTGAAATCCTATCTACCTGAGCTCGAACGTAGATACGTTGCTATTCTTGGGGACTAAGATGGTCGCCTTGCAAAGTGTAGCCGGAAACCGTACCTCTTCAAACGAAATATAAGTAATGCTTTACAGTAGATTATGAGGGCGGCGGTGGTACCTCCCCGGTCGAACTATAGTCCTCCCATCTTTACTTAAAAAAATAAGTCTATATTTGGGCTTTTTTCCTTTGAAAATGCTTTGAAAAATTCTGTTTGAGCTTACTTATAAATAAGGCTACCACCTTACTCATCAGGAGTGGTACTCCTGAGTTTGATTTCAAGTGAGACTCTCGTTCTTTATGGAGTAGGTTACAGACGTTCATGGACGCTTGAAGGCTTATCTCGTGGACCGCATGTGCGTTTGGTTTTCATTCTATAATGGTGTCCAGCTGGACTTCCCGGGCATCCGGGTGTCGTCGGTGTCGGTGGCGGGCGCGGGCGGCGCCGACACGTTCGCCACGCGCTGGGAGCAGAGCGAGGTGGACCTCGGCCGCGGCCTCGACTTCACGCCGCGGGGCAGCGTGCTCGCTCGCTTCACCCATCTGCAGCACGAGGAGTTCACCTACAAGTACGATCGCTGTACTCAAGATTAAGTTGGTCGCCTCCAATAATGTGTATCCGTCAAGCACGCCTCCCCGACCGGAACACAATACACGTAGTACATGTTGCTTTAAAGTATAAATAAGAAAAAAAGCGTGGGGTGCTTTTTCAGTGATCTATTGATACAATGCTCTCCACGTTTTATTTTAAATTGCAATTTTTTTCTTATTTTTATACTTGGATTTTTATAAAAGCGTATTTCTTAGTTTTTTTTTAACTATTATTTTATGTTTTAATATAGTATTTATACCTCTGTTCTGGTATCACATTACGATATATTGGAACTGAATAATGACTTACAATATTGAATGGACAATGTAATTAGAAGACTTGTGTGGAACAGGATCGAGGTGAACAACAGCAGCGGCAAGGGTGTGATGGGTACGGTGCGCATCTTCCTGGCGCCCAAGGTGGACGAGGACGGCCGCCAGCTGTCCTTCGACGAGCAGAGGAGGCTCATGATTGAACTGGACAAGTTCTCGCAGCCGAGTGAGTATAGATACAATTTTTAGTTGAAGCAACGTCGGGTGCGGTCGGATTTTTGATGGGGACCATTAGTGGTTATACGTATATGTGTACGTGTATGCTTATGTTTAGCAGACATATGTTTAAGATTGTAAAAGTTACAAGGCGTGTTTCGACAAACCCTATTCAAGACTCAGACTCAGACCAGGGTTATCTCGCTCCTGTATGGTTGGCATAATTAAGTGACGGTACCACTTCCCCTTTTTTTATACCTGGATAAATAAGTCATGGACACCACTCAGTTGCAGGGCTGAGCAAGGTTATACCGGTTTCTGATTACGATTTACCGGATTCCGGCTGCATGATCGATATAGTTAACTGACGAGGGTAGTTTTTTCCCTGTATGATCGGTATAATTAGTTAATGAGGGTACTTCTCATCTGTATAATTAGTACTGTATGATTGGTATAATTAGGTAATTAGGGTACATCTTGCATAGTACATTTGTTATAAATAACTAACGAGGGTACTTCTCGTCTGTATAATTTGTATAGTCAGTTAACGAGAGCACTTCTCGTCTGTATTATTGGTAGAGTAATTCTCATCTGTATAATCAATATAGTTAGCTAACAGGAGTACATTTCGTCTGTATAATCGATACGGTTAGGTAATGGGAGCACTTCTTGTCTGTATAATTCATATAGTTAGCTAACGAGAGTATATCTCGTTTGTATGATCGGTATAGTTAGCTAACGAGAGGATTCTTGTCTGTATGATTAATATAGATAGGTAACGAGGGTACTTCTCGTCTGTATGATTGGTATAATTAGCTAACGTCCTATATAATCAGTCCCGGCGGGCACGAGCAGCATCACGCGGCAGAGCTCGCAGTCGTCGGTGACGATCCCGTACGAGCGCACGTTCCGCGCGCAGAGCTCGCGGCCCGGCGACCCCGGCTCGGCGCAGGCCGCCGAGTTCGACTTCTGCGGCTGCGGCTGGCCGCACCACATGCTCATCCCCAAGGGCACCGTCGAGGGCTACCCCGTCGTGCTCTTCGCCATGATCTCCAACTGGGAGGAGGACAGGGTGAGTGATGACGCTTTAACTCGTTTCCGAGGCCATCGCCAACAGATACCCCCGTGGCACTCGATGTCTTCAACCTACAGGACGATGAGGTGAGTGTTGCTTGTACTAAACTCGAAGAAACCACCGCACAGAACACCTTTTGTTGGGATTACGATTGGTAAGACCATATGCCAATCCTGATCTTGAGGCAGAAGAAACTAATTTAACCTAATTACAGGTCCAACAAGACACGGTGGGTTCTTGCAACGACGCCGCATCGTACTGCGGCATCCGCGACCGCAAGTACCCGGACCGCCGCGCCATGGGCTACCCCTTCGACCGCCCCGCCAAGGCCTCCACCATCACCGACTTCCTCAAGCCCAACATGGCCTTCAGGGACTGCACCATCCGCTTCACGGACGAGGTCCGCCAGAGGGCGCAGAAGGCGTAGGTATGCAAGCGATAAGGGTAAGGGAGTGTGCTGCTATGATCGCCAGTACTGAAAGTACATGTAGGGTTGTCACTTTGTTAAATAAATCTTAATAAATACGTTGCTATATATGTATACATATATACTTTCCAATAGAAACTTATGTAAAAAAAATGGATTTTGTAGGAACCGAATTTTATAAGTAATGGAAGTGAAATTAAACTTTTAAAGCTTTTTTTTAATAAATATAGGAGCTCTTGTAATTATACACAAATAGCATGTTAGAAATCTATCTGAAAATATGGCTTTTAGCTTAAATGCTTTACAGGTCGCTGATTATTATGATAAAACAATATACTAAAAAATGAACTTTTAAGAAAGAGGTCCCAATTTAGCGTTTCTACCCTACTATTAATTGTATCACCCACTTTTCACATATTCAAGATAAAGGACGTTATTTTTTTTAAATTTAACATCCAGTTTAATTATTCAAATTTTAAGAAATAAATAAAAAAAAAATTAAAAAGGTCCTAATTTAGCGTGTTACCCTACTGTATATTTCAATGTATTGGACTCACGACAGAACACGGCTTTACTTTCGATACATCGATAACAAGTTAGTAATCATCTTATATTATCGAACGTTAAGACCTCCCACTCGTTGAGATTGTAGAGTTCTCTGTTACAGATTCCAAATTAATGTTATTTATTAGGAAAAGTATAAAATTGTACTATATTGTATATCGATTTTTTTGACAATTACATATTTCAGACATATTACTTAATAGATACCTTAATATTAAGGTATCTTTCTATTTTTTCTTTTAAACATGTCGAACTGTCAACTTCATTTTGATATTTAATGACATATTGATTCTTTTAAACTTGACACATTACCTTTCAGCCCACATGTTGTTTAATTTAACATCAAATAGTTGCACACTTAGGAAATTATTTATTTACATTTATTATATAATTTATTTACGTAATATTTAACTATTTTGACACTATATTTAATTTAAAATAATTCAGATTTTTACAT
>DWON01009357.1:0-11458 GCA_018251015.1 Phocides pigmalion okeechobee | reverse complement strand
CAAGTGGAGCTGGAGTCGTTTCAGACCATATATGTAGGTTCAGCTGCCTTCAATTTTTGTATATTTAATGTTATTGTTGTATCACTAACAAGCAATACGCCAGCAAAGCCGCTGGTAAACACTAGTATGATAAGTTCCCTCGTAAATTCAGTCGAGTGTTCCCTATAGTTTTTCAGCGTCCATAAACGAATTTTAGGAGCAATGAGTTCCCGCTATTTTAATATCCGTTTGCCCGCCCCGGTTATTGACTAGTAGAGAGGGGGGACTATGAGCCTATTAATGCTTCCATTTCTGTTTAATATACATAATTCTCACACATACAAATCAAGCATTCATACATATACTAACCGACTCATAATTATAATATAAAACTCTTGCTAAATGATGTCTTGATTCTATCAATTTATCATATCTGTATGTTTTGGGATATTGCGTTACTTGTTAAACATGTGTATGTGAACATATTTCCTTGTGTCCTGAGGTGGACGTAAATGGCTACGACACAGTTTTCTTTTTTTTATTATGAAGAGTAAGAAACGGGCATGCAGGCTACCTGATGTTAAATGGTCACTGCAGCCCATGGACAACCACGTCCAACCTCAAATAGAACAGAAGTTGTATTCAAGGGTGGACGCGGATGCGTTCCTACTCTTGAGTACTAAGATGGTCGCCTCCAATAATGTTTATCCGGCAACCACACCTACCCAACCGAAACACAATACATGAAGACCATGTCGCTTTACGACGGGTTATGAGGCTGGTGGTGGTGCCGCCCCGGGCGGGCTCTAACGGCTCTACCACCTATAAACTATTTCTAAACTATTACAATGGTTTACGAACAATTTATTGTTGTAAATTTAGTTTTTTATGTTAAATAAATTTTTAAATTGTGCGTACGACCGGCATACATCCGCGTGATGAGACTATCTGTTAATTTATCCATTTTAGTATATATCGGGTACTCACAATTAATTATTTACCATTAACAACTGTCAACAGTCTTCCTGTCAACCAGATGTCTACCATCAGTTAGGAACTTGTTCAGTACTCTGATCATGTTTTTATTTTATTTTTTTTTGATGAGGAGAGTAGCATACGAGCATGCAAACCTGATGTTAAATAGTCGCAACCCATAGACATCCACGTACAACCACAAACACGATTGAAATACTATCTGAGCTTGAACGTAGATACGTTGCTACTCCTAAGGACTAAGATTGTCGCCTCGTTTCAAAGTGTAGCCAGCAACCGCATCTCTCTAACCAAAACACAAGTAATTCTTTACGGCGACGTTAGTACTTCCCCGATCGAATTACAATTCACCCATCTTGAAAATATAATTGATAATGACATAGATACTCACGATTAACGATTTAGCATTAACATCTTTCAACAGTTTCACCCGTCACCGCAGTTTCGCCGTGACCACGAGCCATGCAACTACGTAGATGCGTAATCTTCTTCGTAGAGGCTTCTCGTAAAGACTAAGATGTTCACCTCTTGTTAAGATCCTCTCTTGTACATTTTAGGGAACACGGTATACAAAAGTTGTTGGTACAAGTTATTAAATCTGTTGTCTATATCAGTGATAATAACTGCCGCATCGAGAAGGTCGCAATATCCGGCCGGCTCCGCCCCGGGCAATAGGTTATTGGGATAGGGAATACACAACATGAACCCTTTTCGTCCTATTCTCGCCCTCGTACACAGACACAAAACACAAGACTCCCCAGAGTCTTGTGTTTTGAAAGGAAAGAAGAGCTAGTGTATCTGATAAATAGCGACGCGTTGTACGTTCTTAACACTTGACTGCGGCGGTCATCATTAGATTCGGTCAGCGATGCGGGAGGCGGTACAAAGCTGGAGCTTATTTCTCTAGACTGAAGATGCGTACTACTAAAATATTGTATGTTTTAGTATCTACGAATACACAAACATAATGTCCGCCTCCAGTCTTGTAGCGCTAACGTAATCACCACGCTTTTGTTCGCCCGTAATCCATACAGATTTGCCCGTAAAACACAGGTGTTTACGAGCCGCAAGCGCGTTGCGCGGCGCTTTATTTAGTCGGTAGAACTTATGGTAATAGGCTGCCGGGACCAACAACGCGTGGACCGACCGCTCATGTGCTACTCCTTTAATATAAAAAAATGTATAATTTATGTGGGTTAAATTTAAAAACGCTAAACAAAAGCCCTATTCCTTTATATTCCTATTCCGTTATATAGCAATTCCATTTATCTACGCTAGACATAGAATAGGAGGGCATCCGTGTCCATCCTTAAATATAACTTCTGTTCTATTTGAGATTGGACGATGTTGTTCATGGGCTGCAGTGACCGCTTAACATCAGGTGGCCTGCATGCCCGTTTATTACTCTTTCATAATAAAAAAAACATGGACCAGATCTCTTCTCACCAGCAGCGTCGATAGAATCATACACATACACATTTCAATAGCTTTCTTTGTCGTTAAAATCAAGGTAAAAGCTCACCCTACACCAATTTGTCTCTGGGTCAGTCCACAACTCAATAACGTGTGTGTGTGTGTGTGTGTGTGTATGCTCCAATCCTAAGTATTGTTAGGGGAAAATGTGAATTTGCCATTGGTAATCATTATACATACTACATCGAGATTCAATTTATAGGTGGGAAAACTATAGTTTGACCGAGGTGGTACCGCCTCCGCCTTCAGAATCCGCCGTAAAGCATTACTTGTGGTTCGGTTGGAGAGGTTCAGTTGCCGGTATAACTTTGAGGCAAGGCGACCATCTTAATCCTCAGGAGTAGCATCGCATCCACGTTCGAGCTCAGATTGGATTTCGGTCGTGTTTGTGGTTGTTCGTGGATGTCTATGGGCTGCGACCGTTTTACATCAGTTGGTTTGCATGCTCGTTTGCTACTCTTCTAAAATAAAAAAAATATCCGTAAAGTATTAGGCAACCGTAAGTGTTGAGCTTGGCTCCCTCGGGAAATTCCGTGCAAAGTCCAATAAGGTAGCAAAACAGTGAATGTACCGCGATGTTTCCTGGTACTCATGACTCCTTTTACAAATAGCGGTTAATTGAAAATGGACGCCGGGTATGGTCCAAGAGGAATAAAACACAAAACAAATTATATAGTAATATTTTTATTAAAACACGATGTGATTTATCGATATAATTAACAATAGTACTTTAGAAATGACATAATACATGTAGAGATAATATGTACAGTAAAAATAATCTTATGCCAGGAAGTAAGATATAATAATAGTTGGTGTATATACTACACCAGACTAAACTTTGTCCATACCAACCATATAATATACTAATACTAGTTGATACTCACGATGTCGTCTGCATTATGCACGGCAAGTATTCATCGCTGAAACCATATCTAAAAATCTTAGTTTTTTAAAACATCAGTAACTTTATCAAATAATAGGTATTTGAAGTTTTTCTTCGAGGTACTTTGCTTTTCGTCAAGAACCCTAAATAACCTAATCTATAGGACTCAATCCTGTTTGAGGCGAGAGCCAGCTGTTTAAGGGCTGCAACAATCAGTTAACATCAGATGATGCACACGCTCGCTTGTTAATCAAATATTAGGTACTTGAATATTCTCCTTCAGGACCTTTGTTTCATCAAAAACCCTATAAAACCTCACCAAACGTATAGGACTTTCAGTTTCAGGCTAAATACGAGCGTTTAAAGGCTTCAACGACCACTTAACATCAGATTACGTACACGCTCACTTGCATATTAACTTAAATATTCTCCTTCATATTATTTGTTCATAAAACCCTATAGAACATAACCTAATCTATAGGACTTCAATCCTATGTTACAAACTGTTCAATATTCCCACAACGAATATGGCATATATAATTGATCTTTACATTATAATTACATATTTACATTGTGATTATTACTATAATTATTAATTAGTATTATGATTTACTGTTGTACTCATTTAGCAATTTTCAATGTAATTAATTAGTCGATATTTGACTCTTAATGATAAAACTATATTAAGAGGGTAGCAGGTTATAATTTGCTCTTTAATAAATATTAAAGGGCATTCGAGATACAAGCAGGGAGTAGGACGTTACTCTGCCCTTTAAATATACTAGGTGTGTAAAAATCATCAAAATTATACCATAAATAAAAACAAACGCAATATGAATTATACTTGTTAAAGCTTTCCAAGCTCCGTAGCCAAAGTTCCGTTGAAACTTACAATGTTTCCGCTTCCGCCTCTACTTTAGACTCTACTTTAGACCGCAAGTGTCAGGGGTACATCAGTGGGGCAAAGTGTTGGTTCTAACAACAACTTAGAGCCCCAACGTTTACGACCCCCGGATTGACGGTTATTGAGTTGAAACATTTAAACGGTTGTCTAAGTAGCTCTTTGCTCTTCCAAATATTTTCACGATGTAAGTGAGGTTAATGTTTAACAATAATATGCCTTAAATTGAATTTCTAATATATATTTGATATATATCTATTAGAAGAATAGCAAACGAGCGTGTTATTTCAAGTGATCTGGTGAGGTATTTTTTGTTAGAAGAGTAGCAGAAGAGTGTCGTCTGGCAAGGTAAAATTATACGACTGGTACTCTGATCCGCCGAAGTAACTGATATATTTCAGTTGACGTGGACTCGTTTTTGTTAAAAGTATAGCAGATGAGTGTGCTGGCTCATATTTGGTGATCTGATGAAGTAAAAAACTATTGTTCGACCGGGAAGGCACCACCGGTGCCCTCACATTCCGCCAAATATACATTTCCTTCTCCAAGATGTGTTGAAATTACTATTTTTTTATTTATTTAAATTGTGTTAAAATTAATCAAAATCGATATAGGCGTTTTGACGTAAAAACGGAACATACACACTTTTCCATTGCAGTACGTAGCGGCACTGCAGATTTTCTTTTTACAAGATTAAATAAAACATGGAACAATTCTGAAAGTAGAAAATAATTTATTTCTTTGGCACCTTACAGGCGAACTCGTACGACAGTTTTGTCATGCAAGTACATAATTATTATGAAATAGCTACAGCCCACGAATTCGTTCATGTCGACTTCAATTTAGAGGTTTTTCCAGATGTTCTGCAAACAAAAAGCTTTCATATATTCGCACCCGTGATAATCAAATTGACATAACTGTGTTATTTATAAACCGATTGATTTATAAATAAAACAAACAAAATATTAAATTAAGGTTATTGCAATATAATAGTGCATACTACACTGAAATCGGTTAAGCCGTTGAAGAGTCCGATTAGGCTCTTAAAAAATCTTAGAAATCCAACACGTGACAAAGTATATTTTTGAGTCCTAAAAACCGACTACAATAAAACCTACATAACCTAAAGAATCATTACATTATACAGTTTTAAGAAAATAAACAGTCATAGACAATTTATTTAATGTTCGTCACGCGTGCGACTATCTAAACACATTTTCTATTCTGTATCTCTCCTGTTATTATCTTATCAGCTGTTGGATCTTCCAGTGACAGCCGTTTCGCGTGTCCAAACTTACGTTGCTTGATAGATGGTCGAAACGACGCGATTAATCATAATTCCGCCTCCGGCCACCAGAAACTAATTATCCTAAACAAGTGCTTCTGTGGGGTGCCATTCAGGAACACACGATAGTTTTAATGACAGTACATTAGGTATTTGTTGAATATTTTATCGAAATAAGAAAACATATGCGTGCAACAGGGCACATACCTACAAACAATTCACATTTGTAATGCAAATTTCAATATAACATACGTATATGTCGTTCAATCTCTAGTAAAATACTTAAGCTTTAGGTGTTTGATACATATATGAATTTAGAATCATTATTTTTTGTATGTCTTTATTTTCCTTGTCAACTTTGTTAAATCGAGATACCTTCTAAAACAGATTAAGTTGTTAATAAACATCCGTAAGAGCATCATGTAGACACACAATAGGATATTTAGACAAACGTCAGCAATAAAATAAATAGTAAAACCAACCGGCTTAATCGGACACATCTCAAGCGTTTTGTCAACTAATAAAAACAAAAAAGGTACGGCTGAATAGAATTATGTTTAAAAATAAAATGTAAAAAAAACTCTTATGAGCTGTCAAAGTGCGTGACAGCGGCGCGGGAACTCGATACGGGGAGACGCCAATAGGCCTACGCGCCACAGATAAAAAATTAAGAAGACAATATTGTCTGCATATTTTGATAGCTGTATTAACATAACAGTCAAAAATTGTAGGTATTTGGTAAAAGTCCTCCGTTTTCTTATTACAAAGAAAAAATAATACGAAAATAGCACAAGATTATTAGTTATTTTCTAATCAGAATGAATCGTTGCGCTTTATGTTCAATAGATACATCTATTTGTTCATGTGGTCTCTATTTAATAACATAAAGCAAGTATAACATGAGGTAAGGTGAATAATAACATAATAAGATTTTTAATAACAATACACATTCTTAGAAGACTTAATTTAAATTTGTAATACCATCTAAACGGAAATAACTAAAACTGTTGAAAATAACACAGGAATACACTATCATTATTACTAGGTATGGATATAATCATTCAATTTGTCTTAAATTCTGTAATAGGCCTAAAAAGAATGTCGAGAACTTAAGTAGATAATTTGGAATAAATAAAAAATATCTTCAGTACACATAACATAGCAGGCACATAATTTCAAATTAAAAAAAAATATGCTCAGTACACATCGAAATCAATGATTTACAGATCCACACGTCGTACCATAAACAAAACCAGCGCCCGTTAGTCTCATTAGCCAGCGATACTTGCGTTAATTTATTTGAGTTGCAATTAACGTGTCCAGATCGACGCCCAGCTTACTTTTTGTCCAACACTCAACAAAAAATTAAAAAAAAACTGACGTTCGAATTTTGACAGCGCAACCGCTTACCGATTAAAAAAGTTAATCTACGCGAGTTTGGCTCCGTCGGTATTGTTATTAGTAATTAGTTAGCCGTATACTTTATTTCGACCAATTAAAATTCAAAATTGAAATAACAGAATTTTCGTGACCGCAAACGTAATTTTGACGGATTCTTGTTATCGTGACTGCGAGCTTTGTAAATACAAACAATATGATATTAATAAGATGCGATAATAGCATCCATTAAATAATCGATCACGATTTTTATTCTAGATACCTGTTTAGAATCTATGAACAGAATCAGTAGGCAGTACTAAGTTGTAACTTAGCTTGCTTATCCTAATGTAGACATTATTTGATATAGTTATTTTAACATTTTTTATGTGAGAAAAGTAATAAATGGCCGTGCAGAACACCTTATATTAAGTTATTGTAAAAAAAAATGTTTCGGTAGGAGAGAAGCGGTTGCAGGCTACACTCAGCGAGGCTACCATCTCAGTCCTCAGGAGTACGCATCTATGTACGACTACAGACAGGCTTTGATTCTTATCATGCCATGTCTTTTAATAAAAAAAAATCCTATCCAGCTAATCTACAATATATTATCCTAACGATAAAGCAGATGGGCCACTTCATGAGAGCAATTACCGTCGCCTAGGCATTTACAACACCAGATGTCGCCAGTATCGCCGACTTTGTAGAAAAGCTTTCTTTGCTCACTGGGCAGAAAGTTCCTGGAGTGGCGACCACGTCCAGGCAAAAGGAGCACACAGGAAAGCACACAGGACCTGATAAAGGTCGCGGGAAACCGCTGGATGCAGAGAGCACAGAATTGGTCAGAGTGACGGCCCCTGAGGGAGGCCTACGTCCAGCAGAGGACACGTAAAGACTGATGGATGGATGGATGGTCTGCATTTTCGTTTGCTACTCTTTCAACATAATAAAGTACACATACAACCTCAAATAGGACAGAAGTCGTACCTGAGCTCGTACGTCGCATTGCTACTCCTGTGGACCTGCATGCTCGCCTCCCTTAGTATAGCCGGCAACTACATGCATATATTGTCACGTTATAAAATCTTGGAACTAAGCAATTACCAAATATAAATAGGTCATAGTACCGTCTTTTGAGCGATTGTTTTTAAATAACTGCTATAAACTAGTTACTAATATAAGCTACTAAAAACTAGTCATTGTTATAAATTGCTGTGAACTTATTACTATTATATGCTATACACTAGTCACCATTGTAAACTGCTATAAGCATAATACTGTTATATGCTATAAACTAGTCACTAATATAAATACCTACTCACTGGTTACTATTATAAACTGGTATGACTAGTATGTACTATAGCAGGCGTATTTATATTTCGGACAAAGCCACTGGTTAACGTTAGTCCGTATATATTGTATTCAATGTATTCAAGACAGAGGTAAAACAATTAGGAAGCTCGCTAACAAGACATTTCAAGGTTTAGAGACAAATTAGATAGCTTGATATGTAATGGAACAGAGAATGTTACTCAAGGTCTGTTGTTACCACTACGGTATTAGAGGTAATGGAAGTATTTTGTATTTTTATCTCTAAATATTATGAAATAAATTCACCCGTCGCGTCTGTCTGTCTGTTTGCGATAAACCCAAAAAGTACTCGACGGATTTTCGTATAGTTTTCAACAATTGGTAGAATGATTCTTGAGGAAAGTTTTGGTGCTTAATAAGTTATGATATTTTTTCACTGATTGAGAAATTAAATAGTTAAATTCAATATAGTAATTCAATCGTTCGAAACATCTGTTTCAAATTCATAATTTTTGCAAGTTAGGGAATGACTGGATTTGTAGAGATGGTAGTTTTTTTTATGTGGATAGGGAGGTGTAGTGTGCGAGCCCGGTCTCGAATGGCAGGGTCGCCATGTAGAGATGGGAGTTGGGATGGTAACAAAGACAACCGTTCGTGTTAGATTATACCTTTAACCTGCAACTTTAAGATTGTTACATATCTATAACATAGTATAGAATAATAATAAAGATGTTACTACACTACAGATTCATGTACGAAAGAAAAATAATGTAAGTAGTTATAAACTCTATTACCCGAGCGAAATTGTGCCGGGACGCTAGTTCGAAAATAAGATATTCAAAGATGAAGTTAATAATATCACGCATAACTTTGCGGAATTCCATGTTATAAATACAAAGTTACAGTTAAAACTGATCGATATGTGCTTCAAAACATGCACTATACATGTAAACTATTATACATGGTTTGTGTATGGTTGCAAAGTAGTTTTTTTTATTATGTAAGAGTAAGAAACGGGCATGCAGGCCACCTGATGTTAAATGGTCATTGCAGCCCACGGACAACCACGTCCAAATCTTAAATGGAACAGAAGTTCTATTTAAGGATGTATGCGGATGCGTTCCTACTCTTGAGGACTAAGATGGTCGCCTCTAATAATGTGTATCCGGCAACCACACCTCCCCAACCGAAACACAATACATGAAGAATATATTGCTTTACGGCGTAAGAACATGTTGATTTTAGATTGCCGATATTTCAAACCAGTTACGGCTCGTGGTCAAGGCTTAACTGCGTTTCTCGTGAGTACCCGGTACATTGTAAAAATATATAAATTCCGCGTCAATATTAGCTTAAAATCAAAGGCGGGAGAACTATACTTCGACCAGGGAGGTACCACCGCCCTCATAATCCACCATAAAGCATGTATTTAACAATTGATCTACTTTACTTTTACTCTATATGCCTTCTATTACAAAACGTGTGCTATATCATTTTTTCAAAAACAATTTCAATCTGCAAGCACTAAAATTATTTTGAAAAATGTTTTTGTTGGCTCTACTTTACCTGGGCTGGAAGATACTGTCGATACTGCTTCTATTAAATAATATGATACAACAGTTGTAGACCATTATGTTCGTACAAGTTACCTTTTACGCAGCCATTGTTCATACTAAGGTCATATAAGTCATTACTTGCTACGGAACTAAGTTATTAGTATTACGTGTGTTACCTACATTTTTTACGTGTGAAGAGTAGCAAACGAGCATAAAACCACCTGATGGTAGTTAGTCGCAGCCCATAGACATCCACGTACAACCACAATCGAAATCTTATCTGACCTCGAACGTAGACACGTTGCCACTCCTGAGGATTGAGATGGTCGCCTCGCTTCAAAGTATAGCCGGCACCTGCACTCTCCAACCGAAACACAAGTGCTTTACGGCGGATTTAACAGCGGCGGTGGTACCGCCCTGGTTGAATTAAGGTTCTCCCACCTTAAGATGTGTATTAAAATGTATATAACTTTAGTTTAGTACGGCGACGACCTCAGGGAGTCACGGGACCTGTACCTCAGGTCGTAAAAAAACCGTTACGTAGTTATAAGTATATTTGGTATGTAAGTCTGTAAGGTATTTATACTATGGGCCTCTGTAGTAAATTATACCTTTTTGTATGTTTGTTTATAGTGCCTGAAATAAATGATTTGATTTGATTTGATTTAGTATATATACCGGACATAGCAAAACGAGCAAATATATTTCTAAATCGTACACAGGAAAGGAATAGTTGTACGACCAAAGTTTTAAGCAAATGAGTAAATTATATTTTCTGTTTGTAACGCGATACCTCTTTTTGTTTAATTTGCATAAACATTCCGGATGGTATCTCCGGCTCTATATATAGAAAAGTGTGATCTGTCCTACCATTTAATTCCTAATTAGCATATACAAGTCAAGTTCTGTGACTTTGCTATCATATTTGTCGTATTGACAAAACTAACAGACATACTTCTGTAAATTCTTGAAGTGGGAGAACTATAGTTCGACCGAAGAGGTACCACCGACGGCCATACCACCATAGCCGGCAACAGCACCTCTCCCACCGAAACACAAGTAATGCTTTATAATGGATTATGAGGGAGGCGGTGGTACCTCCCCGGTCGAATTTTAGTTCTACCACTATAAAATCTGTAATATAATCCACTAAACTTTAAATAATTTGCTATATCTGAAGTCATGATCTATATATTTAAAAAAAAACAAGTAAACATCTTGGAGTCTTCTTAGAACCCAAAATATATTCTACGAAAGATTTTTTTAATAGGTTTGTCGTAACCGAACGTCAAGGAAATACATGTATCATTATCATACTATCTAGACAATGAAGTGAACAAAATGTCGACACAAAACCAATTTTAATATTTATAACCCACCTCATTATTTATATACTCCAAAGTGATGGGTTTTGCCTTACATGAGACAAGCGACATTAACCCTGGCGTAAACAAACAATGTAAACAATGTAAACAAAACAAAATTATATGATTATTTTCCTTCAGAATAGCAAAGGAGCGTGCTGGCCACATCATCAAAAGGTGGTAGAGTCGTTAGAGTTCGCCCGGGGCGGCACCGCCGCCATCTTCACAACCCGCCGTAAAGCAACATGTTCTTCATGTCTTGTGTTTCGGTTGGGGAGGTGTGTTTGCCGGATACACATTATTGGAGGCGACCATCTTAGTCCTCAAGAGTAGGAA
>DWON01009356.1:0-11459 GCA_018251015.1 Phocides pigmalion okeechobee | reverse complement strand
AACCACGTCCAATCTCAAATAGAACAGAAGTTCTATTTAAAGATGGTCGCGGATGCGTTCCTACTCTCGAGGACTAAGATGGTCGCTGTCAATAATGTGTATCCGGCAACCACACGTCTCCAACCGAAACACAATACATGAGGAATATGTTGCTTTACGGCGGGTTATGAGGGTGGCGGTGGTGCTGCCCCGGGCGAACTCTAACGGCTCTACCACCTTTTAGTGATGTGTTTGGAACAAGGAAGATTAACCTTATGTTTGGAGAACGAACCATTAAGCCTGTGTTTGAAGGAAGAAATTTTGAGCTCTTGATCGGAGAAAGTTCTCTTCTGAATCTAGTATTTTCTAAAGATTAGTATAACGCCGGGCAAAAAGGAGGCAGTGACTAATCGAACAAAGATTTGTTTAAATATTTTAATATTATATTCACAATTTTTATCTTACCTTGATCAATATTTTGCAGAGCCTTCCTAGACAAGTCGACTACATGGTCAGCAATTTTGAACCCTCTGACACAGCCTACATAACCTCCCTGGGGGAAGATGCTAGATTTTGGGGCTAGATGTAGGGAATAAGGGTCGTATCCGCCGAGATTCATTTGGAAGTAATCCGTTGGGGGCGCTGGTGGTCTTTGTGGGCGGATCACCTCTGAAAACAGTAGATATTCTATTATATTTGTATTTATTATCTCTGCTTATTTCGTTCTTTTCTTATCGTTTTAAGATGTATAAAATATGAATAAATTGATCGTTTTACGCCTGATTACTTTGCGTTTTAATAAACTTGAAATAACAAACGATCGTACAGTCCAACTAAAGGCTAAGATAGTAGCCCCATCACAAGTGCGTTGCTATTCCTAAGGACTTAGATAGTAGCTTCATCGCAAGAGCCTTGCTATTCCTGAGGACTACAATAGTAGTCTTATATGTGAGTTGGTAAACATTATTCATTGAAATGCAGGAGCTTATGCATGACAGTGGTACCTCGCCGATTGATCTCTGTCGATGTTTATTAGAACTTTTATCGTCGGCCAAGTACTTTGTTCTCACGAAACTTATTGTATTAACAGAAACAAAATTTAGAACAATAGAAACTACTTTACCTAATTCTGAATTAATCCACGGTTTGTTAGTGTAATTAGAAAGGAGCTTCGCCACTTTATCGATGGTCGTATTCTTATCATTGACATGCAAAGTAGTGTTACTCTCCGTCCTTATGATGGCGATCTGAACACTCTCTCCTTTGTTAATTTTCTCGTACTTAACATTCATTTGTACAATTTCATCTTCATGATTGAACAGATAGATTATTTCTGTACCATTGTGTATGAACAAATGTATGAAGTTGTTCAAATTGTCGTTGGCATACAATACCAAAGCGTTATCGTCATAGGTACGAAGGTTCATAAGCACGTTCTCCGTCATCATCTTCTTCAGTCTCATTTTCTCAGCGTCTGTTACGTTGTCCACTAAGTAATTCTTCTTCAGATATGCTTCTTGCGTTTGGAATGTTAGGGCTTTTTCGTTTATATCTAGAAGGAAATATTTAAATTAATGTGTCATGTGATATAATGATACTGATCTATAACGATTCTGATCTGTAATGATTTAGTTTTCTTTACAGTAAGAAGTAACATGTCAACAATGTTTTTAAATACATTTAAAATTTGTTTGATATGTTTTAAAATAATTTGGTAATTTGTGGGTTGTATATCGCGGAGTCCCCGTGCAAAGAGTTTAGGGTTCGATTCCTAGTTTGGGGTTAGAATTTTCTAGTTTAGATGTTTGTGAATTTGTATTTCTATATGTCCACATTGCTCAAAACATACGGAATTTTAATATAGAACTAACAGTACAGACAGCTATTTTGTAGAAGGTATTACAGAACCTATATATTCATGTATGTGTAATGTTTATGTATAACTGTGTATACGTAATGACAATATATACAAAAAAGTAGATAAGTTACAGAAGTTTTAATAGAACTAAAAAATGCAATAATGTTTTACAAGAAAAACTAATCCCTAATTTATGTTATAAACACTTTTATTTATATTTGCGCTGATAATAATTAATGTACAATACTCACTTTCCTCGCAATGCATACCCAGATGAGCCCATGGGTTTTTGCAAATACATTCGTAAGTGGACCAAAGTTCTTTGCAAATGGCTTTGTTTTGACAAGGGTTTGGCACACACGAAGGCTTACAGTCTTTAATGATTTCGGACAGATGGACAGACATGTAACTGTATATATCAAGAATTTCTCCATTCACGACTAAGCCCCTGAAGCATCCTATTAAGCCTTGGTTTACGGCAGACTTTTTGAGATGTTCACTGGAATGGAACGGATTAAGTATTTAAAGGTATGAGTATCAAACAACAATTTTAATATAACGAATTATTTTAAATATTTAATGTTAAAAATTTATAACGAGTAACAACACTCTTCTCTCATGCAGAAGGCATACATGTCATATGCCTTCCAGGCGGAAAAGCATTTAAAATTTAAATTTAGAATTTTGTTCTAGCTCTGGATGTTGGTGGACATTGTTATGAGATTAAAAATGTTGTAATTGGTAGTTATTTATCAATATTCCTTTTTTTTGTTTTAAGAAGGCTAACAATTAATATATGATAGCTTTCAGCCTTGTATGATTTCTTTATAAAATGTAATTGATATTAATTGAAACAAAAAGTGAAGAACTTTTAAAGTAAGAAAAATAAAGTCAATTGTCACAAAAAAAAAGACTTTTATATACAACCTGAAACCGGACTGAAGTCTTATCTCAGCTTGTAAGTAGATGCGTTGCCAATCTTAAGAACTAAAATCTAAATATAGTTATAGAAAATAAAATATCCATAAATGAAGAAAACGAAAGAAAAGACAACAGATCAAGGAGAGAAAATGTATACTCACGCAGTAGCACCACCAATAAACATAGACCCCTCAAACGGTCCAAACTCTTCCTCTAGCAGTAAATTCAGCATCTGGTACTCAGTGTTCAACATGAACCTCACATGGTAGAAGTTGTAATCGATCCAGATCTTGTGCCATTCCCCACCGTTGAGCTTACGTTTGGAGTTGATAACCAGTTTCCTCGTTGTCCCCGTATTGAGTGTAAAGTTGAATGTTAGTTCATGTTCTGTTAATATTTCAATAAAAAAAAGTTTTTTTATGTGAGAAGAGTAGAAAACAAGCTTGCAAACCACCTGAGTTAAGTAGTCGCAGCCCATAGACATCCACGTACAATCACAAACGCGACTGAAATCCTATCTGAGATACGTTGCTACTCCTGAGGACTAAAGTGGTCGCCTCGCTTCAAAGTGTAGCCGACAACCGTACCTCTCCAACCGAATTGCAAGTAAATGAAAGGAAAACTGCAAGGTCGAGGTGGTAGAACAATAGTTTTACCAAGAACGTACTACCGCCGCCCTCATAATCAAGCGAGGCAACCTCCTTAATACTTAGAA
Organism: Phocides pigmalion okeechobee; assembly: GCA_018251015.1. NCBI lineage: Eukaryota > Metazoa > Arthropoda > Insecta > Lepidoptera > Hesperiidae > Phocides > Phocides pigmalion. The sequence goes on along the minus strand of DWON01009356.1, from coordinate 7,986 downwards.
GTAGCAACGCTTTTTGCTCAAAGTCAAGCGCGACTTTAATCCTGTTTGGAGGTGGACATTAACGTCCATGGGCTGCAGAAATAATTTAACATCAGATGACCTGCAAGTTCGTTTGCTTCTTTATATGAAATTACAAATTAGAAATAGCTTCAAATATACAAGTTGATTCATCCACTGTAAAATTTTAGATGTTAAAATTATGGTTAATCCTGATTTGAACTGAATACATTTTTATATTTGGAAGAAAGATCGTCTCCGATTCACTCAACAAGGTTTCCATTTAAGACTTCAGAAATAGCAACAGATCTATTATCGATTTTAGATGAACGTCCTTTTACATATGGTTAAAATTATCCGTAGATGGCAATGGCGGAAAGGCAATAATGAGTTACTATCATTCATTTCCATATCATGTTATGACTCTAAGCCTGGGTTTTGCTCGGAAGATCACTTTCATGAGTATTTCAATGATATCTCATTAATGAGCACAATTTTTCTATCAAAATAATGCTTAGCTCATAGTTTATCATGCTGATCAAATGTTTACCAATATCTCTTTAGAAGACGGGAATCTTATTAATAGGCGGCCGATATTTCACTTTAACAATACTAATACTATATATATCGTATCCTCGATATCGTAGTTTCTTCGGTATTAATAAGTTATTACTGGAAATCCTTGAGAGAAGTCGTTTGACTTCTTCAAACACTTACCACTAGTCAACGCGACCATAAAAGATGGATAGTTAGGGCGTATGGGCGGTTGGAACAGCAATATGGCGCTGGTGCCTGTTGTCCTGAAACTGAAGGCTATGTCCCCCTTCCTCCACCCTGGTACTTCGATGTACGATTGGGAAGTCGTGAACGTTACTACGTAACGCTGTGTGTCTGAGATTAAGATGCAAGGCTTTGAGAATTTTATTTATTATAAAAAAGCTAGATTCATTTAGTGATTCATAGTTATTTTCATATAGGAATATAACAGTTTTGCGTAGACCACTGAAAATATATTACATACAATTTAAGTTTATATTATTCATTTACATTTATTATGTAATAAAATACAAAATACATTATATTTCATTTATATTTTTATATATCCTTGAAGCGAGACGACCATCTTAGTCCTCAGGAGTTGCCGTATCTACGTTCGAGCTCAGATAGGGTTTCGGTCGTGTTTGTGGTTATACGTGGATGTCTATAGGCTGCGACTACTTAAAATCGGGTGGTTTGCATACTCGTTTGCTATTCTTCTTACAAAAAAAAAAAAATATAACAAATAATTATGTAACAGTGTTTTCTAAAAGCAGAAAATACTCACATCTTTGCTAATTTAATTTTAATTTCTTTAATTAGTTCCGCTTTTATATATAGTTGATTCTAATGTATGTAAAAATACTTATTTATCCAAAAATGTTTTATAAACAGATTGAGAAAATCTAACACTATTCTCTACGCTATCTATGATTTTAGTGTGTAATAGTTATGCATTTTTTTTCTACTAATAGATATTTTCATTCGTTTCAATGTATATATGATAGTCAATAATGAATTAATCATCAAATTTTGTTTGTATTTCAACATAATCAAGAGTGTATCAATAAACATATTTCGGTGTGACCTAATTATTACTTAAAACTATTCGTTCAATGAATAATGTAGCTGATTTGAGTAGCAAACAAAAACTGTTTTCGGATATACATAGTTTCTATAACTAGGTATTCTTAGTAGCAGCTTTTGTCTTCGTCGTTTTTCTATATCTGTCACTTAACAATTCAATGGTTTTATACTTATAACGGACCTTCAAAATGGTTCCGAGATCAACAGCTACTTTGAAAAACTACTGAAATAGTTCATTTCTTTCATCATACTCACTTATGTTCGGATTGCATGTAAGTGGGCCAGTTAAAAACAATTCTACTGTAACGAAGGTTGTATGTTTAGTTCCCCATGCAAACAAACATGCAAATGCATGCAAAGGATTACAAACGGAAATTTCTACTATCGATAACCGTTGTTTACTTGCCGTTCGTTTATAAAGATAATAATAAGTTATCTGGTAAGTTGTGGATAGTAATTATCCCAGTATCGAGATATCGTTTTTGTCCGAGTAAAATCTCAGAGTTATAACTACAGTAAACATAAAATAAAATTTTCAACTTTTTTATAATAATACAATGAAACATAATATAATACTAACGTTAGTAATATAATTCCTATATAATCGTGTAAAAAAACTGCTACTGGGAGTGCATAGTATTTTTATGTACCGTAACTAGTTCTCTTTTTGTGATATTTATTGGAAACAAAAACTAGTTATAGTAACTGTTTCTTTTTCTATCGATTCTTTTTACATTTAAGAATAAGTTAAATCTAATTGATACTTGCTTGTTTCTACACATTCCAGTGGCCCCAGCGTAATCCTCCCCTGAGCTTCTTCGGTTAAGTCCTTTTGTTGCAAGAAGAACATCTCGGTGATACCCAAACTCTTCGGATTTACGTATGTTCCCTCATCAGAGTGCCACTTGTTCTCATTTGCATCACAATTACAGGATTGTGTTGGATTTACGCACGTAGCGTTGACTCCACAAGGACAGTATCCTCTATAAAAATACGATTCTTTATATATTAGAACAGTTCTATCGGGGATCTGTTGATTATTTATTAGCTGTTTACTATCTTCATTTTGATGTATTAGATACAAAATAATGTGAACAAATTAGAGAAACGGTTCGCTCGCCGTAAAGTAGTTTTATATTTCGGTTGGAGAAGCGTGGTTGCTTGACACATTTGAAGCGAGGCGTCCGGCTTAGTCCTCAGGAGTAGTAACGTAGTCAAGCAGTGATGGTTTTACCTTCAAGGTATCAAGCAAGCATTTTTCTCAAGATGTTTTCCTTCTTTGGGGAGGAAGGACAAGTGATATATAATTTCTAATACTTACATAACTGCATAATCAGAGTTTCAAACCAATTGCCAGGATTTCGAACTCAATGCCAGAGTTTTGTACCCATTGCCAGAGTTTCGAACCCATTACCAGGGTTTCGAACGCGAACCCCGTGGTGAGAAGTCGGAATCTTAAATATCAGGTTGTCACTACTTTAAGATACTTACCGTTTAACATTGCCCAAATAGTCCACAGTGTCGTTAGAGGAAGATATGAACCAGGTAGCACTGTGGAGCTCCAGAGGTGCCATGTTACAGTCATACTTGATATATTGCCGGCAGAACAGCGAATGGGATATCAGTTCTTGTAGCATCTCTGCCGTGAACTCTCGATACTTGATCTTGAAGCTGAAGTCTTGACCCAGTGCTGACCTAACATCCTAGGGTAGGGAGAAAAATATAAAAGATTACCAACATACAAGCGGCATGGATAAATATAAAAAAATATTAATGATTATCATTATTTTTTTTTATATTAATTATTTTTTAAACCAATAACGATCTGTTAATTATTTATCAGCTCTAAATTTTTTCATTTTGAGTTATCAGGTAAAAATATAAAAGATCAGTGTGTAGAAATATTTCGTCCAGGAAGGTACCACCACCGATCTCATAATTTACCATAAAGCAGTAGAGGAGGAGATGACGACATCACTTAGAAGCGAAGCGACCATCTTAATCCTTAGAAGTAGCAAAGCATCTACGTATGATCCTAGGACTTCAGTCCTGATTGAGGTTGTATGTCTATCAGCATGATGGACAGCTGTGCATGCTCGTTTATCATACTTCTAAAAAAATATATGTCATTATCCATAATTTTGACAATAGTAAAGAATGTACCAACTTTGCTACTGTTATTTAAATTGTAAACACTATTTCTGGTATCGTAATCCAATAAACAAACAAACAAATAATTAAAGTACTTACAACTTGGCTTGGAAGATTATGTTCTACGACTGTCGTAGAAGAGTCAGCTTCGATCTGAAACTCGCATTTGACATGAGCAGGAGGGAACTTTCCGTTCCCATCTATATCAATTAGGTACACGTCGTTTCTTGTATACCCTAGTAATGCTAGTTCTTCGCAAGTTTTTCTGAACGTTGCGAAATGACAATTCTCGCCTATATATCCTGTAAATAAACTGTTTTTTATTAACTGATCTCTTGGTATTGTGGATAGTGATTTCGGCACTTGTATCGAAAGTTGTTGATTAAATTCACATACAGGATAAAATATTTCCGCGATGACCACAGGTTTGGACATTTAGTGTTCTCGATGTAGTTTTTTTATGCGAGAAGAGTAGCAAACGAGCATGCAAATCACCTGATGATAAGTAGTCGCAGCCCATAGACATCCTCGTACAACTACAAACACGACCGAAATTCTATCTGCGCTCGAACGTGGTTACGTTGCTACTCCTAAGGACTAAGATGGTCGCCTCGCTTCAAAGTATAGCCGGCAACTACACCTCTTTTTATTAAGTATATTGCTGTTTAAATACATTATTAGGTTCTTAGATTTAAAATAACTTAGTGTATAAATTTCAAATCATGTTCACTTTGAATCATTTTAACAAGAAGTATTAATCGTATGACGTCATTCAAAATTGAAATTAATTATCTTTGTTCACATCACGCAAAATGTATTTATTCCATCAACTATACCGAACTGTATATCGCTATGTCAGAAAATAAATGTGTCACTTTTGACAAAGGTATATTTGATGAAAATAGGAAATTAGCATTGCTCCGTACAAACACGATCCAATTTCTGGTATTGACAGCAAAACGATATTAATTTGGCATCAGAGTATTGCTAAATGAAATGTTTGTAGTTTTAGACAAATTCATTATAATGTTTTGTTTCAATCAATTTAAATACAGTTTAATATCGGATTTATAATAATAGCGACCCGGCTCAACCTCGCTCTGGTAATAGAGTTTATATTTACTTACAATATTGTTCTTTTATACATGCATCCAGTCGTTATCTAGTTGCAAAAATTAAAAATAACAATTTCGCACGACGACTGAATTAAATATTTAATTTCGCGACCAATTTACAAAAAATGTTAACTTATTATGCACCAAAACATTCCCCAGGAATCACTCCTGTTGTTGAAAACTGTGAGAAAATCCGTCCAGTACTTTTTGAGTTAATCACGAACAAACAGACAGACGCAACGGGGAACTTTCGTTTATAATATTTATTAGAGATAGATTTTAATGAGACTTTAAATTAAACTGTTGTTAATTTGACAAATATTGATGTTTTTTATCTATTAATAATAAAATAAATCTTTGAGAATTTGCATTTAATACAATATCTTACCGTTCCCGAGTTACCCATAGCCAAAAACCCATACATACCAGTATTATCACAGTTGCAAATTACCCTGTCTTCCCTTATAGAACAGATGCCACCATGTTCACAAGTGTTAGGCCTCGTACAAGGGTCCACGTAGCTACAGTCGTCAATAGCCACTTCTCCTACAACGCGTTCTGTGTTTATTACGAACCTAAGAAACAATAATACGATTTCTATTTTTTATGATACAGAAATAACGAACGATGATCATATACTCTATCTAATGATAATTAATTTTAAAGGTAAAACAACAGTCCAACCGCGAAGGTAGTAACACAGCAATCATGATCCGCCGTAAAACAGTTCTTGGAATACAGATGGAGTTATAATTCGTTTTAATAGGTAAATAAATTATAATTAAAAATATATCGGAATAACAAGAAAATAAGAAAAACTAAGATATATCCGTTGATATTATAACGTACTTAGATTAATACGATATAAAATAATTGCATACCTTTGAAGTACATACATATATATTATATATACTTCGTATGATTTGCTACTACTAATAATTACTAGATACTTAATTAATTACTAATCAATTTATTAATGAACAATAACTATAAAATAACCGTATTGTAATATAATTAGAATGTTTAAATTTTAATTACAATAATCTTAAAACATAATGCAGCTAGCGTTATTGGCACCTTGCTTTATGGTAACAGGCTTCCTTTAGATTGATTAGGTTAGGAATTTATTATAATTAGTTTTAAGGTTATTGTTATTAATAAAATAAACTAATAAGTATAATAAAAGTGGTAGAGCCGTTAGAGCTCGCCCGGGGCGCACCACCGCCACCCTCATAACCCACCGTAAAGCAACATGTTCCTCATGTATTGTGTTTCGTTTGGGGAGGTGTGGTTGCCGGATACAGATTATTGGAGGCGACCATCTTAGTCCTCAAGAGTAGGAACGCATCCGCGTCCATCCTTAAATAGAACTTCTGTTCTATTTGAGATTGGACGTGGTTGTCTATGGGCTGCAGTGACAACTTAACATCAGGTGGCCTGCATGCCCATTTCTTACTATTTCATAACAAAAAAAAAGTAGTTGTCACTATAGGGGATGTGTGGACTCACTTTGAATAAACCGAATATATTATTTATTTCTACTGGAGTACCTAAAACTGAGAAAGAACGGAGCATTCCACCACGCAGATTCAATTCAGATTGGTCTACGGGTCAGTAACTCAGTCTGTCGAATTTACACCACTCATTGTTCCCTGACAATGACTTGCGACTGCCATCCATCGGTATCTGGTAACGACTGCTTAAAGGGCCCTCTCTCCTATGATTTAAGCACACATAAAATTTTGCCACCCACGGTCACCCATCCAATTCTCGACCGTTCCTAACATTACTTTGTCGACCGTTTATGGTCTACGACTCTTAGAATTATGATGTGAATATTTCTCTTGTTGATTTTGCCGTTAACCGGTTTCGACTACTAAAGAGGCCCTCCCCTCCGATGCATTACACAGAGATAAAATTTTGCTACTAACAGACAGTCACTCATCCAATTCACGATCGCAGTCGACATTGCTCAACTTTGTCGATGGTTTATTCTCAACGAAAGCCGTTATAATGTAAATATTTTCCTTGTTGCTTGCCATCTTCACGCTTTGCCTGTGGCTACAATACACCTGTGTTGTACGGTTTACGGGCGAACAAAAGTGCTATTTTTACGTCGGTGCTACAAGACTAAGAGCGGACATTACGTCAGTGTATTCGTAGATGATACAGAGATGCCAAAAAATACAATACTTCAGTAATTTCTCGGCGTTTCTTCAGTCTAATCAAATAAACTCCAGTTTAAGGCCGCCTCCCGCAATACCGACCCGATCATATATCCGCGCAGCAAAGTGTTACCACAGACTAAGAAAATGTTTAACAGATAGACAGACGTAAAATGCTTAGTAGGTAACAAGGTTGAGAGCCCTAAAAATGAGAAAAATCTTCATTTGAAATACCAACAGACGTGACGTGCCAAATTTAGTTCATTACATAACCTGTACCAGGTTGCGTAATTTCAAAATGTCGTAAAGACATTACAAGTTCAAATTGCATTCCAAGCCAATTTCTCCCTTATTATTATTCAGTTAGAGTATAAAATGTGTAATATGTGCTTAGTATGATTATCTGGTCGCTCATGTCAAATTGGTTTCGTATTTATTCAACGCGTAACTAAAGGGTAGGGTCGGCAACAGCTACAAATAAATAAAAATGAACCGTCGCGAGACCGGCAGATGTGAAACATAGGAATTATTTTGTAGCGAAAATATGAATGTTTTATTTAAAGGAAATAAATATGATATAATCTTATACAAAAAATCACATTTTTAAATAAAAAAGTCATTATTTAGAAAAAAAATAATAATATGGAAAACACAAATTAAAACAATGCATAAGAAAACACATGTTCTTTATTTGTTTTATTTGATTAACTATTTTTTTTATTATGAAAGAGTAAGACACGGGCATGCAGACCACCTGATGATCACTGCAGCCCATAGACAACCACGTCCAATCTCAAATAGAACAGAAATTTTATTTAAGGATGGAAGCGGATACGTTCCTACTCTTGAAAACTAAGGTGGTCGACTCCAATAATGTGTATCCGGCAACCACACCTCCCCAACCGAAACACAATACATGAAGAACATGTTGCTTT
>DWON01009355.1:0-11460 GCA_018251015.1 Phocides pigmalion okeechobee | reverse complement strand
CGTTCAATTATAATATTAATTATAATTGAACGTTACATTGATGGAAATTATATATTAATAATAACTATGTAATCTACCAATCCAAGTAAATATATTTACTTGAACATTTTTGACATGCTGTTATATTAGCTAGGGTAGTATATATGTATGTCATCGGTCTTTATTACGTGTGCAAAGTTTCAAAGTCTGATTACTTTGAAACTTTGCACACGTAATAAAGACCGATGACGATACAATGAGATGAAAAATAAATCATAGTTAAATAGAAACTAAAAAATATATAAAAAATGCAACTAAAAAAGTATAAATAAGAAAAATAAACCAATGTAAAAAAGCAAGGAGTGCTTTTTCAGTAATCAATTGACACCATGAGCTTTTTTTAACATTGTTTTTTTTTGTATTTCATGTTCACATTTGCTTACTATAGTTATATGTGTAATTTGTTATTATACATTATCCTTGACGTAATTTTATGTGCCTGTATGTTTTAATTTTTATATTTTATTACTCTGGTCACCGATTGAGAATTCTTCATTATAATATTTTATTATTTACTTCTTATTTTATTGGGTATAATTTATATTTGTAAATAATACCAGAAACTCGAAACGAATACAACTGGAGTTTTTTAGCACAACGATAGTCCATTGTAGTCTACATTGGAACGCCCCAAATAAGAATATCAGAAAGTAAACTAAAAGCCAGCATGCATCATTTACTTCGCTGGTATGTCATCCCGGAATGAGTGGCATGAGTGCAGTGGCGTCTGTATTCGGACCACGAAGTGTTTAAATTCAATTAAATAAATCCAGTGAATAAATAAGAACCCTATTCGAGTTCTTTTCACATATTTCAAAACAGAACGCTTAGAAATTTACTTCTTAACTTAACTAAACCAGAGGGAATTTTAATAGAATATTCATTAAGAGAAAATTCTGAATTTCCGACTTCCACCGTTGATTTTTTGTTCTCATTTATTAAGAACCGTCGCGGCGTTGCCTTTTTTGTTTTTTTAAGCACCTATGTTGCTTTGGGATTATAACCCTACTATTGTTTAAAAGTGAAACGTTGTTGGTTTATCTATATTTTGTTTTTCTATAACACGAAAGTTACTTGTTTTGTATGTAATGTGTCTATGATAACAGAGGCAAGTAATTTGAAGTACATGATAAAAATCTTAAAAATTAAATAGCATTTTTAAGAGTGGCAAAAAAGGAAGCAATTTTGAAGTCCATTTCTCAGTCAATGGTATCACAAATTTGTTAATAACTTTACAAATAAAACTTATAATTCATATTATCATTTTGTCTATTTTTTTAATTATTTTTACATCTTAGTCACAACAATGAAAATCTTAAAACTACTCGTAATTATAATAAAATCTTAATAGAAACAATCTGAAAGGAGTCTGATGTAGTCTTGATTTACGTAAAGTTGCAAGATTTTTGTAAGGCGCCTAAATTTATATTTTTCTGAAAAAGCCGCTGGTATGATCTAATCTAAATATTGACTCAATTTTTTATAGTTAATATTTTAAGCGTAACAGAACGCAGATATATACCATTTGCGTTTAATATAGAATATTGTTTGTTTGCTTATTTGAGTGTGCATATAAATGTTCCCCTAAACAATACTTTTCGAGAACTATTTCTTTTTAAAGGTTTCTGATTCTTCGACTATTGTCCTCGCAAGGAATGCTGCAAAAACATTTTCCATTTATATAATTTTTTATCACATTTTGTTTATTAAAAAACACAAATGTATATAAAAAAGTTACTAACTAAGTAGTTACTAACGTGTAATAAGAAAATGTGTTGTATCTTCTACTATGAACACAAATGCCGATCAGCTAAAACGAATATCGTTTGCGTAGTTCAATGAACAAAAAAATCCTACCATATTCATACCTAGTAAAGGCTTAGGCATAATAGAAGGCGGCACTCAACCACGTATACATTTATAAATCTTCTTTACTACACGGTATCAACAAAATTTTACGACAAACCCGACGCATAACATAAAGTCTGCGAGGTGGTAAATACAGTTTCTCTCGAAGAAAATTTCGACCTGAAGTAATAACGCGCTTATGTAGATTTCACTAACTTACGTATACCCTAATGAAACCGTAAGTGGATACCCCGCATAAATTATTACTCCATATTATGATCTCGTCGTTCTTGTTCTTGGGCCTTTTAGTCCTAATTCGAAACAAGGAGCCGAATTGTTTCAAAGGAGAAATTGGTAATGTGTTCAAAATGTACTCGTACATCTTAAATGCGAGGGTTGAGTTATGTACGTCTCTTTAGTTTATGAGACCAATAAAACTTGAGTAAGATTGCAGTTGATAACTTGAATATGTTTTTAGCAGTTTTTGTCGCTGCTTAGAATTATTACAAATTTCATTTCTCACTTAATTTAAAGTGACAGTTAACTTGAATTATGTTAGTTTCGTTCTGCGAGCAAGGGGAGAGAAGGGTGGCCGGGTCAATCATCAATTTGATTATTGGATGTCGAAGTAGTCCTTGAACGTACATGATAAATGGTGACTAACAGGACCCATTGATTTCTCATGATACTGACACGTTCATTATTGATTTAGGATAACTAACCGCAGATATTCGTACGGTTGTTATAGAGTTTAATGGATATTCCACGAATTGCTAAAGCTTTTAGGTAACAATGGTTAGATTACAAATAGTTTATATTAGGCTGTTCATTACAATTGAATATTACATTTTGCGCTTATGTTAATTCCATTGACTTATACGAGCTGGTTAATATATCGTACAGATAATTTTGATCGTTATTCAAGGCGGGAATACGATCAACTTTCTTGGCACCATACCGCATAAGCACGGACTCCGTGTAGATCGTAGATTATGCTTTTATTATAAATAATATGAAGGTATTGCTTTATTATACTTAATTTGCCAACTGTACTTAACAATCTATTATGATAATAATTTTGTTAGTATCATATGATATCAATGAGAGAACCAGGAGGCAAATAATGTATCATAGTCAATCAGCTAGTAGCTTCAAGTCCATTCGTTACATACGGTTGACAGTTATTGCAAAAGCAATAACAAACACGGTTACCGGTCCTACGAACCCTCTTTAACCCCAATTCTCAATTGTGTCACAATATTGCATTGCCACTAGACCTGAGCGTAAATATCAAATTTTATGATAATGTCATTAAAATAAATTTCACATGATCCATCAGATTAAGTGGGTTAAGTGTGCCAAGAATTTTATTATCGCGCCTAATTAGCGTGGCCTGAAAACGGCTTCAAACAACATACTTAAAAGGTATTTTTTTACTTTTTATATACTTTAGTGGAAGTGAATATGATTAAATATTTATTTGTGAGATAGATTAATCATTCCAGCCCACTTACAGAAAATCAGTGTTGTTTTGTTTCCATGTAAACAGTCTCTACACTTTTTAAACGTTTTTATTTAGCTAACCTTATCAGTGTCTTTTGTAGGTCAAATGTATCCATTGAAATTTTGTACGTTTACATCGCCAATTGGTCTTCTAGGCTTTAAAACATTTGGTCCTTGGGGTTCACATGCCAATTTTTGTTACAACAATTAATATCACGTTTGATCGACGCCGCCGGTGACAAGAGGGCTGGTTCATATCCCGCACAGAGATTTACGATTGCCATTTAACGCGGGATTGCAGCTAGCTTTCTTGGAACCATGCCGAATGGGCTCGGAATCCCGTTAGATTGTTTACGTTAGGCTTTTGTTACGTTTAGTTTTAAATTTTTTATTGGTTAGAAGTTTATTACATAACTTTAGATGTGGTGACAATACAATTACGTGTATTCAGTGTTTTTTTAATGTCGTAGAATAAAGGTGGTAGAGCCATTAGAGCTCGCCCGGCGCGGCCGTAAAGCGACATGTTCTTCATGTATTGTGTGTCGGTTCTACTCTTGAGGACTAAGATGGTCGCCTCGCTATATAGTGTAGCTGGCAACCGCACCTCTACAACCGAAATACAAGTAATGCTTTACGGAGGATTTTGAGGGCGACGGTGGTATCTCCCGGCCGAACTATAGTTTTCCCACCTTTAAAAGCTGCCCTTAATTACGTCTAGGCAAATGTTAAATGTCTATTTTTTTCTATTCTTTGTCAGGCTCAAACAGCCCTCATGTATGATGGCGTTCACGTCTTAATGGATGCTCTGGGAAGACTCTGGAGGAAGAAACCTGAAGCGTTTAGGAATGCCCTGCGTCGTGCTGCAGCGCAGGCCAACCAGACCAAGGTTATCGACTGCAATCCTGGAAAGAGTTGGGTGGTGCCTTTCGAACACGGCGACAAAATCTCCAGATTAATTAAGAAGGTATATTTTATACTGTGTTGCTACTTAATTTCTCTTTATCTTTTTCCTAATTTATTTATACTAATCTTAATGTGAGTTGCTTCTGTCAAATAAAATTCATCTACATATAATATGTATTACTCTTTATAAAATCGTTCTTCTATTAGAATTAGTTTTTCGGAGATCTGTCCACACAGACTTACAAACTAAAGAAGTACGAAAACTGTATTCATATTTCGCATCTTTGCCATTGATTATTATTATATTTTGTAAAATCAAATCGGTTATTAGAATCAAAGGAATTTTTACGAACTAACATGATGAAAATGTGTGTGCGCAAACTAACACACATACTAACAATCCATATATCAATATAGGCTTTATATATATATATATATATACGAGAGACTTTTCAGCAAACTATGTAATATTTTTTAATTACACATATATAATTTATTCATTCCTATACATTTAGGTATCATTAACATCGCTGACTTGGGAAAATATCAAAATGGTTGCTAAATATTTTGTCAAAACCTTCGCTCTCTTTTCTGAGTTGTTTTGGATTTAATACAAATTATGTACTTCTGCCATATTTACTTGTTGTTGACACGATATGACACACATATCTATATTATACGTAAGATTGACAACATTTTTACGACCGACGGCTTGTCTACTATTCTCCATAAAACGTTTTTGTTGATGTCAAAATTACAGACGTGAGCAAAAAAAAACAATATAACAAAAATAATTTTAAAATTTAATTCTTTAACATTCACGCAACAGTTATAAAATAAAAATAAAATAATACTAAAGTAAATATACAAATTTACAAGTTAAAAATGCCATCCAGAACTTCTGCTTATGGTACAGGGCCCAGAACGCTGGCATTTTCCTCGTTTTATGGCCAGGCTAATTCTTTGAGAGAAATAGCTGCCAGCCCTCCGGTCACCCTATGTGACTATGAGTCTGCCAGACACATCCTTTATGAAATTCTTGATATTTTCAATGATTTATTTTATTAACATTGTAAAATAAGCTATTGTAACGCACTTAATCACAAATTGTTCGACATAACTAATAGGAAACTATAATAAAACGCATTGTTCATGCTGCCACAACCTTTCACATGATTTGTGGGAGGAGCAAACTGTTACACGGTAAAAAAGGTAGGGAACCGATATCACTTACGAACTTAGAACATTAGTCTCGACATCTGTTCGGACCAGTCGGCGCTCACTTCTCATACTGCCTATAATATTATTCGATAAGGTGCTTGTATATTGTAGATTATTCCCATGGAACGTTACTTACAAGACCTTTTAAGGGACTTTTTATTTAAGGACGGAACTAAGCAAGTGAACAAACAAACTGATATTACATCGACCTTCAAACGAAACTGAAGTTTTATTTGAGGATATACGTAGACGCGTATAACCTGAAATAAACCTAATATAACCCCCTATTCTTTAGGACTAACAAAGTGGTCTGGTCTGTGCCTAAAAACTACACCTACACGATCACAACAAAAGAGTTTCTTCACGGCTGATTATATGCTGTGTTTCGATTATAACTTTTTTGTATAGCGGTTCAGAGCGTCCAAATTTTATCTATTAAGAGATGATTATGTACGAAATAGGGACTGCCTGCTGATTATGATTCCCGCGTCACATTAGAATGTTCTTTAATCCTCAGATTATACATATAGATCACTAACAAATACAATTTTATTATTTGTTTAGATAAAACAATATGCAAGGGTGAGAACGAAGTTTTACTGCAGTATTAATACTTACTCTCTTTCCAGACGGACATTGAAGGTATCACTGGGAACATCTCGTTCAACGACGAAGGCCATCGTTACAACTTCACTCTACACGTCGTTGAGATGACTGTGCAAAGTGCAATGGTTAAGGTGAGTGCTTTTAATAATGTTTAGAGGTGGGAGAAGTACAGTTTGACCAGAGAGGTACCACCGCCGCCCTCATAATCCATCGTAAAGCATTACTTGTGTTTCGATTGGTGAGGTGCGGTTGCCGGCCACACTTTGAAGCGAGGTGACATTAGTCCTCAGGAGTATCAACGCATTTACGTTCGAGCTCAGATAGGATTTATATCATGTTTGTGGTTTTAGTGGACGTCTATGGGCTGCGACTACTTAACCTCAGGTGGTTTGCATGTTCGTTTGCTACTCTTCTCACTTAAATCCTACTAGGATAACGACTTCTAATTTAGAGAGCAAATCTAAACCCACTACTGAATTAATAGTAGGTTGTAGTTGAAATTAAGGAGTGGTAGATAAAAGACAGATTAATAATAAAATTAAGTAGGTATTAATGACTAATACAAATAAAAGTCTGTTTGATGATTGTGTTACCCATCACTAATTTTCCCTTTCATAAAGAATTTAAATTAATATCGTTACCTAGCACGGATGTTTGCTCTTAAAAATAACGAATTATGTGATATTAGTAATATCAACTTCGTTAAATCTTCGTGAACTTTGCACATCCGTTAGCTGAAGCTCTTCGGGGAGGGCTAATTTGAACTTTACTTATTCCTCACCTTGGCACTAAAGTCTAAAGTAAATGATTTCCCAGAGATCATAAATCAACGCGTGGATACTTTACAAGTTACAACGTTAAACCGATGCATCGGCTGTGGATTTTTTTTTTGAAAAGTAGCAAACGATCGTGTTGACCACATTTTGTGAACTGGTCTCCGCCGTACTTGGACTGTATAGCCGACCGTAAACAAGACTAAAGTCCTTGATGACGTCGAGCACAGATACGTTACTCTTAAGGACTAGTGGTAGTATCAATTGTAAGTGTAGCTGGTAATGGAACCTTTGGCCTAACCCACTTGAGATCGATTGGAGATGTGTTTTTACTGCTGAGAATTAGTGTTGTTGTCGTATGCCTTATATGGTAACCACACCTTTCAACGCAATACATACTTTACGCTAAAATAATTGTGAGCTCGGTTGCTATTTCCATTTCATAAAAAATTGATTCAGGCTTCCCTATCACTTTGTGTTCAGCGTGAAACTAATTTGTAGTCGGGAATTTTATGCTAACGTCGTTTCATCCCACGCCCTCAGATTAAGGTGAAATAGAAGGCGGCGTAGGAAAATGGCTTCCTTTGCCGCGGTTGCCAGGTCGCCTCCGATGTTTGTTCACAGTTAGGAGATAAACATTTTGTTGTTTATTTTGTAGCACATTTTAAACATACATACACAAATTAGAAATTACATGGTCAGTTCATTCGTTTGTTTTGGTTTTGTGAGCGGGTTATTTTGTAATAAGGCGAATTAAATTCAAATTTAAATAAAGCTTGAGTCCAAAAATAGGTAACATGAAATACTATTTACGTGTAAAGGTCGGAATGTAAAATTCAGAAATCGCCATACTTTTTAATTTTCGTCGATCTAGTTTTCAACACACCCATGTTAAAAATAAAAATATTGAAGCCTACTTTAATTTATTTTTATTTTAATTGTAATCTAAAACAATTACACTATAATGACGATTTTATCAACATATACTTTATCGAAAAAGATTCATTTGTTGAGGAGTTATAAGGTCAAATAATATAGGTCAAATACATAGATAGGTAACTAATCGATTAAATCCCCCCGCAGTCAGGTAGAAGTATAATAACATTATAATTACGTATATCAAAATAGAATTACGACATTTAATAGTTAAAGACAAACGTATTTTTCTTGTCTTGTTATTGAAACATACAAAAGAAAGAAATAAATTCTTATATTCGTTTTTGTACGTCCTGAAAATATATCTGAATGTATTGCCGAGTTAAGATAATAATACATGTGCATATAGAAAATATTAATGATTGTAAGGGGCTGCGACCTTTAGGTTGATGTAGACATGAGTTGTTCCGACTTGGCCCTTAGGGGTAATAGCATGTGTGATCAATTTATGGTAAAACTACTTTCCTGTTTTATTTATTAAGTTTGCAACTACCAAACTTTGCATTTAATTCAGACATAAACAGAATACGTTAACCATATTTATATTTTTGTTATTCACTTCATACATATTGATTCGCAAATTATCAATTTATGGCTACTTTAACAAATCATATAAGAATATTGAGAGAACAACACGACACATATAGAAATATAGGGGACGCTTCGGGCATCAGATTCGGGCGCCACTGCAACGTTTTTACCAAATATATAGTTAGCAACTTATTCCATTAAACAATTACGGCAATCTAGTGTTACAATCATATCGCTGAATGACAATAGAAAGGGCCAGGAACAGAGAGCTGTCCGTGTACCGCGACGCATGCGAATATAATGCGTAACCAGCTAGAACTACAGTCCCTTTTTATAATAAGTTTAGGTAAAACGAAATAGGCAGGTGGGGCGATCAGGTGATGTCGTCTGATTCCATGGCAGCATTTTTTCCAATCTACCCTATTTTTAGCGCAACTACCCTATTTTTCTTGAGAGCGACAACAATCAGGTGGTTTGCATGCTCATTTCCTACTTTTTTCACATAAAGAAGGCGGTCTTTTGACTCTTACTATTTTTTAAAGTGCCTCGTTATTATCATTGAAAAGCTCATCGTAAAGCAATTGTGCGAATATAATCTGATTTGACAATAAAATTAACTGAATGTTTCATAACCTATAGTTTATCTGATTCTATTAGTACCAAATAATTACACTAATATGAATTCGAAATGCATGTCAGGGCAATAAGTGGGTTGGTTAAATCCGGTAAATATTTCGTAGCAGATAGTTTTATCTAACTCTACTACTGTCAAATACATATCGATTGTCAGGAAGAATACAGTATCATGTCAAAATTTGGCACTAACTGAATTAATGATACAGTTCGACTAAAAAAAGTATGTTAAAAGCTTTAATCCTTCTCCTGAAAAAGTATGTTTTTAGAGTTAATACAGTATTCTTGCAGACAAGCGACGTGTACTTACAACATCATGAAAGGCTTCAGTCATGGTTATATGTTAACTTCCATGAGCTGGGATAGCTTATTACTGCATGCTCTTTTTGCCACTCTTCTCACATAGAAAACATTTTTTGGTCCAAATATAGACCGGCATAGCACAATAGTAAGCCTATTTGATCGAACACATTGAAGGATATCTTTTTTTATGTGAGAAGAATAGCAAACGAGTATGCAAACCACCCGATATTAAGTTGCCACAGCCCATAGACATCCACGTACAACACACATCACACAACAACAACAAACACGTCTGAAATCCTATCTAAGCTTGAATGTAGATGTTGCTACTCCTGAGGTATAAGATGATTACCTTGCTTCAAAGTGTAGCCGGAATCCCCACCTCTCCAACCGAAACACACGTAATATATTACAGCGGATTACGAGGGTGGCGGTGGTACCTCCCAGGTCGAACTATAGTTTCCCCACCTTTAAATATTCTGTTTGATTTACAGTCAAATTATTATGACACATCATTATGAATTTATTTGTCTATGTATGTCCATGGTATTCACAGAACGTAAAATCGCAGGCTTAAATTATTTATATTCAAAGTGTTGTTTGGGTATAATCTGAACATAATGAATATAACAGACATATTGATTTGTTTATTGCGTGATGTGGTATAAACATGTGATTTCTGTATTTAGAAGTGTGTGTGTGGTAGTTAATATAATATTAAGTAATAACTTCACTCTATATGTAGGAATAATCAATGCCAATGTAGTTATAAGATTTCATTAAGGTTAGTTAAAGTTGCCGAGGACTAAATTAGAATGATTTGTATGACAGGCGCACAAGACCAACCTTACAGTTACATAAGTATTATTATTATACTAGTGAAGATTTGTCAGTTACTTTGTGTTTCTTTCATTCGAAAAATGTTGATTTGATTTAATTTACCAAAATTTTTTTAAAGAAACTTCCTGTACCTCTGGTCCTGTTTAGCCCTACATATTATGTTAGTATGTATATATGTATATTAAATTAGAACTTTGCATTGACCAATCATAATTATAGTTGAGATAATAACATATTTAAGCAATATTTTAAAATTATATTTTAAATTTAAAAATTAGTTTATAACAGGTTGTAAGCCTCAGGTTAATGCTAGTTTAAAATATTAACCCTTCGCTGCAAACCAGATGTAACAATTATACTTACTAACATTATAAATGGCACTAATATAAAATATAATTAATATTTATGTTTATGTCTTATGCTCGCGGCAAATAGCATATGGTAAGTTGAGAAATTCATCTACACTCACAACACAACTCAATCAAGAAGTTTAGAGACTTATCAACCAAATTATCACTTCATACTCCATATAAGGGCATGATATATAATGTACAACATATGTTTATTGTGGTGATATTTAGCTTTGCATAGGGAAAAGAACATAGCAAAGAGATATGTCTATGACAAATGATTGGGATCTATAATATATTATAGATCTCTTTCATATATTATGATCATAGTTAACAAGCTGAGCAGAACAATTATGTACACAACCCATATATCAAAAATACTTATTATTATATTTATAGTATTCATAATTGAGATAATTTCATGTTACCATCTTAACATGAACAGCGAAGCAATTCTTGAATAAGCATGTTGATTCGAATTTATGCTTGCTATGTTGCACTGCAAATGTTTTGATATGCTAAGCTATAAAAATATACATTCCTCTTTTATTACTATGAGAGATAGTAAAGGTAATTAAAAGTCATTTTTTTTCAGTTTATGAAGTGCCTATATTAATGACTATGCTAAGAATCAAATTTGTAATATGACTTTACATTAATTTACGAATTTGATGTGCAAATAACACATACAAAAAATTTAATATAAACATTTGCTGGGCATTTGAAATCTACACATTTTTCGACAAAACTACATACAATCTACAATTGATTTCCACATAGTTTAATGACATTCAACAATATATTCATGATTATTAGTTTATTTGGGTGGGGCTGAAAATGGCTCAAGATTAATAGACAATATTTATAATTTGCCTCAGTTGCCTCAAAAGTTTTGCTACATCTGATATAGGCATCATTTCAGCTGAAGAATAAGTAATATAAAGTCCATTTACAGCTACATCATCTTATAATAC
>DWON01009354.1:0-11461 GCA_018251015.1 Phocides pigmalion okeechobee | reverse complement strand
CCTTATAAAATTTATAGAGTCCGTTGAGCGCCGGCCGCACAGGATCGGCCGCGTTGGAGGTTTATGGGGAGGACTATGTCCAGCAGAAGACGTCTAAAGGTTGAGATAATGATGATTACAATATTAAAAAATCATATGTCAATTGATAATAATTAATTGAAAATGAAGAAAAAACACTAATAGAAACATAAAGTTTATTTATCAAAGGATACCAAAAATAATTAAATCGTTGGATAAATATAAGTTTTTTACATTGTTAATATATTAAGTTTGGGAAATTCAAAACTGGGCATCTACAAAATCAAAAACATGCCTTTAAAATACAGCCTTAAAATCTAAAAATAATCATGAGTAAGTTAGCTACCTGCTTATTTAATTCAACAGCTCCATAATATTATACAGGGGAGTGGTTTTTGAGAGCACAGCAAACTCGGACTTGTTGCATTTAAGTTAATTAATCCCAGGCTAGATCAGATAATTCTTGCGTCTAAAGCCAACCTCTCAGACTTCACAATTATTGATGCCGAATAAGGGTAAACCTCCCCTAACCCAAACTAAACTTTGCCCGCTCTTCGTTTTATTTATACTCATGTTATGTTAAGATGAGTTTGGTGTCGTAGTTTTCTGAGAGTTACACTTTCAGAAATTTACTACGCCAACGTGATATTTTTATTAATTAACGAAATAGAACTATTTTACCATAGTTTTACAACTCTATTACAGGATATTTTGAAAAGTCCGAACTATTCGAACAACTGATTGCGCTGAAAATCAGCGTATGCGTTTTACCTGCGTCTCAGGCGAAACGTGCCCTATTTCGTCCATGAATATGTTTACTTTTTATTTATTAATTTTTTATTACGTTAATAATTTTCGATATACAAAAGTATTCATAAAGGGAGCGTCATACCATTTGTCGTCACGACATAGAAGTCGGTCTGACCCTCAAGTTGCACCTATATATGTTTCAAACCAAAAACAATCTGCTATAACTTTCAGTTTGCTATCATTCCGCTACTGATACCGCCGGCGCGTATCAAAACAGAAAGGTAACATATTCACACTCTCAGCGATATAATCCGAGTCACAAATTGCAAATAAGTTTATATCGGAAATGCGTCAGTCAGGAGATATAATTTACAAAGTCGAGTCGAGGCAGGCTGGGGAATCTCGATGCGTGCTACAAGCGCCCTAATCCGGTCTTAGCTGACTCAAGAAATGAGAGCTCAAGCAAACTGCCTCGATTCCGCGCTTGTGTACGTGACGTGGAAAGCGCCCACTTCGGTTTTTGTTATCCGAATTCACACACGTGTACTGTAAATGATTTATACGAGCACGAATATTTACTAGGGTGTAATTCATTCCGTTTTGTCGTCGTTCATTTTATTTTGCTTTAAGACTGAATTAATTTAACAACGATTTCTTAAAGTGATTTAGTAAACATTAATTATATTTTGAATTCGCTTTTCGCTTGGTTGGTTTCTATTACTGTATTTACACAGCTTCAGTCAGTTTTGAGCGCTGGTGACAAGAGCTTGGTTCATATCTCGAGTAGAGAATTTCGATCGCTAGTCAGCACGAGAATGCAGCCATCATTCTGGAACTCTACCGCATTGACAAAGAATCCCTTCGTAGATTTAATATAGACGTTTTTGTAATTAGTTTTCATGTCTTTATAATATAATACTTACGTTAATTATATTCAAATAAATAAATAAAAAGCTATGTAAATGCGCATGTATGCATTTTTTCTTGAAAGTTTTGCGATCGACGACAGTACGATAAAATAGTATTAAAATCCGTACATATAATGTAGGGTAGATTTATACTAATTATGAATCTCATTCCAAAGCCTTCCTGTTATTAATTAATATTGGCATTTTGTAAAGCTTCCTTAAAGAGATTTAATATGCCCACTAGCAGATTGAATCTCTTTCTGCGTATCTCAAAGTGAAAACTCGTCTTTGAAGATTCCATTACGCTTTATACTCAAAACAACAGCCAAATAGATTCTTTTAATGGAATTAAATTTACGAGTACCACCATATTCCCTTTAAAACATATTTGCTTGAATATTTGTAAAGAGACTAGAATCTTTAGTGTAATGTATAAACATAATTAATTATTATAAAACAAAGTAAGCCTGATTGGAATAGATGGAACCTGTGGAAAGGAAATGAGATTTTTTTATATTTTTGATTCTTTTTTCCACTTTAACTCTTGATAAGGCAAGAGATTTTCATGTTCAGACTTTTTTAAAGAAATACTTGAAATAAATGCTGTCAAGTGGGTCTTGGTCATGCACAGTAAAAGGTTTTAAAACCCGGGACGTATATTAAAGTGAAATATGCAGAAAATGTCCTTCTTCCAAACCAGTCATGCATTAGCGTCTCTTCCGGTGTCTGTTTGTGTTATCGTTAAGTTATTGTACAAAAAATAAAAAAATATATTACCAAAAATAAAATGTGTACTGCGATCGCTCAACTCAAGTTTAGCGACTCTGGTTTGAGTACATACTATTTTTGAGATTAAGATTCCGTTTAAACCTTTTAACTAAAATCTACGGTTGGCTACGAAACTCTATTATTAAATATATAAAATATTAAATATTAAAAATTTACCTAGCCACTATTACTTTTCAAAAACTTCAATACGAAGTACAAAAAATGACTTCATTAC
Organism: Phocides pigmalion okeechobee; assembly: GCA_018251015.1. Classification (NCBI taxonomy): domain Eukaryota; kingdom Metazoa; phylum Arthropoda; class Insecta; order Lepidoptera; family Hesperiidae; genus Phocides; species Phocides pigmalion. The sequence goes on along the minus strand of DWON01009354.1, from coordinate 8,782 downwards.
ATAGTACTACCAATACTTAGATAAGCAACGTTTTAAATGTTTTACTTCATAAATTCACATCGCAATTGCCTGACATCAGACATCTGCGTCGAATAAGTAAGGTTCAAATGTTGAAACAAGGGAATGAAATTTGAGTTCAAATTAATGCTTACCCACACGAGAATATTAGGGCAGATGTACGCAGAAGATACGTGAATGGTACGTTTACCTTGCGCGCGTGATGTATGTTAGGCAATTAAGACGTATGCAAGACTTATGACGTATAAGAGATTTAAAATGGCTTCAAATTAAATTATTAATAATGAAAATTCGAGGTTAACATTACATTGGCCTTGGGTACATAATGTATGATTTCTACTATTGCCTTGTTTAGGACAAATTTATTTAAAACAATTAAACCCGTCTGAAAGAACACTGTTTAAATTATAAATCTATTACTTTGTAAATAAAATTGCGGTAATATTTACTTTATCTTTTATAATGATCTATATGATTACGGCGAAGTTTTACCTTGACCACGGGCCATGCAACTGGTTCGAAATATCGACAATTAAGACAGGCATCGTGATACTTTACCTTTAGGCTCTCCAATAATTAGCTATGAAGCAATTAATGACACCTCATGTTTATTTATTGTAATCACCAACATAGTGGACAAAATTTGACTTGTATAAAGACTCGATGCTCGTATAAAGACTTAAGTATAAAATTACAAGATATAGAAGGTAAGTGTCATAGTTATATGCGACGACTGCCAGTGAATAACAAAAGCGAGTTACACATATGGTTCAATTTGAATTAATTACATGACAAAAAATTCAGAAAATAAAATACAACTTTAGGAAAAAACACAGTATATAAGAAAACAATAATGTAAACGTTTAAGAACGTGGTTGCAGAGCATTTTAAAGAAAATACATGTATAAAACCCCGTATATACATGCATACCTACACATACACACACGAAAAAATATTACCTTCCTTTTAAACTTGGTAAAGTTTTTGTCTAGAATAAAATCGTTCCCCTGTCTTGTCGTGAATAACATAAATGGTTAAGGAATTAAATATAGGAAATGAACTATAGAATCTTCGTACAAAGTTATTCAACTAAATATTGCGGATACCATAATACTTTATCTTTCATTTGTGAAAATACCTTACCTTTTGTGAAAATACCTTAACCTCATATATGAACATTTTTACGACTTTTGAAAATACTTCAAAAGGTCCACTCAAAGTGTCCATATTTTGTCCACATAAATAATGTTGTATCCTAATGGTAAAACATTGTTAGAACTTGTCTATAATGTTTGAAATATTGTCTCCAACGTGTAATCAGGTCCCAATTATAATGAAAACTTTCTTGATAATATACTTATTGGAACTATTACATATCCTACAAAAATAAAATTAAATGAAAATTTTATAACAACAAGTCTATAATTCCTATCTCTTTGCGTTAATTGAATTTATTTAAGAATGAATGTGAACGCACGCGCCGGTCGTCACGCGCTGTGGTGAGGCGCTGATCTCAAATCAGCTCGTCTGTGTTTACCTTAATCTATAAACGAACTTTTCATCAACTCTCCACCTAACCATTATATTGCAAGTTTATCTATCTTTAAAAACAAGGAATACTTTTTTGCATCCCAATTCATGCTAAATAAATTTTAAGAGCTCTTGTCGTTGAACATTCTCTTGATACTTTTGCAAAGAATTAAATCCTTTTGTTACCACAACTCAGCATAGACGTTCTAGGAATTTGTGTAAAAAGATTTTTCTACTTTATACACAAAGTATCCATAAAGTGTCAAAACTCGCAATTAACACAATTCTACACCGCTGTGACGGTTTCAAGATAAAAATGGAAAGGTAATGGATTGATGTCAAACTTCCCGTGAAAAATTTTAGTCAATGGGGGAGATAATTTTCTCGGAGCAACGAGAGAAGTGTTTTATAAAATTTCAATGAAAAATTGTCGCCAAGCTGCGGTCTCGAGGGCGCTCAGTCGGCCGAAGTTGCCGTAGTAATTTAGCGTCATTTGTTTCCATGAATATTTATCAGCCGATTCAAAAACAATGAACTCATTGAAATGTGATAGCTTATCAACGGCACGATTTCACATCTAGAACGTTTAAGTTATGCTCAATAAAACAATTTCAACATGAAATGGACTATGATCCTAAATTTCTTTTTTCATCGGCGGCAGTTTTCTTCGCGGATAAAACCACCAATAAAACCGCGCTCTAAAAGCGTGATATTTAAATTTACCACCGCGCCAACTTCGTCGCCAGCGACAATTCAATTACAACTAATAGCCTCTGATTCATGTTTGTATTGCTAATTAGTCGCCGGCTCAAGTTTTGTCACTCCTCACTTACTGCCGCTTCGCAGCCGTGCCGTCTGTTTTGTTTAATAGATTGTTCTGCTGGCTGAGGTTTAAAATTAAACATCGCAGGCTTTTGTTTGCGCATAATTAAATGCATGTCCTCTCGCGCAATGACAAGGTTTTCAACCCTTTTAAAGTTTGCGAGCACAAATCTTCTGGAAATTGTCTTGTGAAAGATCGTGTACTTTTACCCGTAAATATACGCGACTGAAGTTAAATTTCGATACCGACAATTTCCTGTGGAAGTTAGATAAGCCGCAGCTAACCTTACCGAAATGTTGTACGGCGGGCAATGGAAGAAAACTTGTAAATCCGTTGCGAAACCACAAGGTACATGCGACCAGGGAATTAAAGAGCTCAGTGTTAGCGACGGACTTTGCTCCTGTCTTGTACTCGTAAACACTGCTTAACTCAAACTATTAAACGTTGAGTAAGTTGCACGAAAGGATATGCTATTGTTTATGTTAAAATTTACTTCAACAATAAAATTAATAATAACCACAAAGTCTGACTATTTGTCTTTTACACCGATAAAATAATAATAAGACCTTTTTACCTCACTTACAGTTTATAGTACATTTTACGTACTCAATTGTAAAAGATCACCTTCATCTTCATTTTCGTTTTACTGCCATTATTTCTCAACTCCGCCTTTTTATACTTTTTCCTAAATCCTATTTTCTTTATGGCCTGTGTCAGAAATCGTTATAAACTCTTATAATAACTATAATATAAGTATTTAGTGTATCAGTTGTATTTGATACACTAAATACTTATATTTCAACGAATTACATAAATATAATTATTTTTATGTTTATGGAATTCCTGTCAAAATAATATTGTCATATCGAAATTCAATATTTAATCATATTATCAAAAAGTAGCATAATATCTTAACCTTATAACAGTAACTGTAACCTTTAAACTTAACTATTGTATTGTTATGTCAATTTAGTCATTGTCAAAGTGAAACTCCCAATTAGTTTTATCAGAGATTAACGGAAAATTTTACATTGTTTATCATTATGTGATTTGGTGCAATTGACACTATCTTACAGATGTCTTACACTGTCTTACAGGATGCTGATGTGTTGTTTTTAATTGTTGTAAAATGTAAAATAATTTACTGAAATCCACTTTATTATTAGACCTTTTCCAAAATTTTATTATTAATAAGCAATATCGAATTCTGTATTCTTTTATAAATTTTACATTAGAAGTGTTTGATGGGCACGTTTTTGTTGACGTCACAGGCAACTATTCAAATTTAAATTCGAACTAATTCGCATACTAATTCCTGGGAAATTTACCTTAAAACACACATAAACATTTCACAAATTCCGAACACTTAAATAAAACAATCTCAACACGATCCCGTACGTACAAGGAAGCAAACGCATTATCCCATTAAATGCGCACATTGAATAGATTCCTAGCGTGAACAAACAATGTCTAAAGCTGGCACACTTAATACTAGCATTGCATAGATATCTACGTTCCAGGGCTACCAACCTGTCGAGTCATTTATGGTGTGAAACAGGTATGCAATCCATTTATTATTAAGAGGCTAATGCAGCACTTTGGCATTAAAATGAACTTAAATAACAGGTGTCAAATGTCGTGCAGACACAGATACTATTGAGAACTAGTTAAGTTATTCCTATTTAGAATTTATTTTATGGTTTGTTTCTAAATAGTTTTATTTATTTTGTACTAAAGCAATACAGGTTCACTTTTTAAATAAAATTAATCGTAAACTTAAACATTGATTATCTAAGTAAATTGTTATTAACCCGAATAAGAACATTACTCTTACAAAGAATTATGTACAAAGAAAATATTCGATTGTTAAATTGTTATACATTTATTTTTGACAATAGAAGCATCTTTCTATTACTATTTCTTTTTATTTACTTTATTCTTTACTAATTATTCGACGTCTGTACCTATTATTATAAAAGAGCTGTTACTTATTTAAGCAAAAGAAAATATGTTTATTTGGACGCGCTATTTTTTATCTACGAGACAGATAAACAATAATTCAAGGCCATTTATTTAAGAAAAGTTTCAGTCTAAAACTTAACGCTATGATCCTTAGTAAACGGATATAGAACCACAAGGTGGAGGTAGAAAAAACAAAATTTAAACTTGTGGTAATAAAAATATTGTTGTTACATTATTTTGTGTACATAATTTTATTTTTAATAAAGAAGCAGTATAAGTAATTTCAAAACATAATATTTTATTTAAAAAATGCTCGCTCGCCCCCCTTGTTTTTCTTTTAACTCTGATGATGTGACATTCCTCCGATTATCTCTTCTCTGATTGTTGGACGCAATCTGTCAGATTATTGACGTCACTATTGAACACAATTGGTCTTTTGGATAACTTACCGTGAGCATCGTTGTAAAGTTGGTAGCCCTGCTAGTTCCTACTATTGCCATTGTGTTTGCAGTAGAACGGGCGCGGGGAACCTGTTGCTCGGAACTATTTTATTAGCACGAGTGTGTTGGTGGCCCATTCTTTACAGCTCTTTTGTTGGCGTGCGCCGTTTAGTTCGTTGTGAGCTCCACGAACGTGATTGGCTCGGTTTATAACGCAAACACCAGCATATTTTCAGTTCGAGCCGCCCTTTTGTCTATTGTCGTTCGTTTGTACGCTCACATTCAATTTGGGCTCATCGCTTTCATTATTCCACCTGCAAATATTCGGAATAACTGAGCGTTGTGCTTTTATTATGAATTCCGCGCGCATGCACAATAATGCAAAGTTTGAATGTTTTAGTGCGACGGTTTAAACAAGGTTTTGTTGACGGATACTGTGGATTACTGCGGTTAACATTGTCATGAGTTTAATCAATCACGAATATACATATGTAACTGTTTTCAACAGCTATCTATAAAGTATATAATTTTGGTTAAACTTTTATAATTAATTCATAATACAGAATTAAATACTTAAAAGTAAAATGTACGTTTCAATAACTATTATAATAAATATAAAGAAGCTAGTTCGTTAAATTTTAAATTATGTATCTCTTATAAACCATTTCATATAGAAAGTTAATAAACTTCTTACGTATAGTAACAAGTTTCCATGGATGGCAGTGGCTATAATGATTTATACTATACAGATACATTAAATTCATAATTTAGGTATTTGCTTCACTGGAGATGGAACCTTAAACCTCCTTCGATTAAACGGTAAAGATACATAGATTAATATGAGACTACATATAATATCTTAAAAGAAATGTTATAAGTAAGTAAATTATAATGCAATCTGTTATATAATATTCATGGATGACAATTGACGAAGAGTTTATGAGCTTTCAGCAAGTGTTGATATTAGTAACAGGTTATTTCAAAACCAGTGTTTAATTGGACGGAACTGCATTGTTCAAGCTTCCATATGTCAAGATTGTCATCCATAAAGACGGCAATGGCTGCATAAATTGAGGGCTTGCAACCGCAACGTTGCTCGGAATTTCCCTCAGGGTTTTCAGGAAAAAACCGGTCTCATCCCCTACTTCCGATATTTCATCTATAATTCAATATTCACTATCACCCAACGGCTATTTACCGAGCTAATTTACATCACTAATTTTATGTGGTTAGTTGCTTTAGAAAATCTCTCTGCAAAATGGACGGACACTTTAGCGATTTTCATAATGCGATTAACTTTATAGTGGCTCTGGAATTAATTTAATAGATCTTTTGACAGGTATTCGGTAAAATTTAAAAGAAAAGTTTTACACGCCTTGTATGAGACTGGCTGTAATTTACGTATTTGAACATCTGTGAGACATAAATGCGAAGGATTAGCCGTGACCACGAGCCATGCAACTGGTTCGAAATAACTGAACTCAAAAATCAAATATAATAATCCTGAGAACCGGGTACATAGTAAAATGTAAATATAGAGTGTATTGTGCAATGGGCCCATACCTATTTTAGTTCAAATTGTTTGTATATATCAATGGTATCCACAAAATGAGTATAAGCTTATGAGTAAAAATAAAAATATACACATGTTGCTTTGTGTACTAGTGTACATCGACAGCGACTGAAACTTGGAGGTCGTGGAACCAATTCCCGTCCAGTACAAATATTTGTGTATTGACCAGAATAGATTATTATGTACCTGAATGTAAAATTGTATTTTTCTAAATGTTTAATTCAGATTTAGTACTGGCTCTGCCTAGTTTACGGTCTTTTGTTTACACATAAATTCATTGTATACAAATAAATTTTATCCATTCTAGCTGTTCCTTTTGTTTTGTCTATATCTAATGGAATATTTGTCAAAATAAAATAAAGACAAATAACATTGCTTTAATGTAAAAATAAGAAATTTCTTGTACAAAATATTCATTGAGCGGAACCGAACCGATGCCTCTAACACTCAGCTTGAGATTCTCAACTTTGTTAACTTGGGATAACGCTAAAAGGCCTTGTTTATAAACATCCAATATCGATACTTACATTCTATATCAACTTTCCTGTTGTAGAATTCAATAAAGCGTTTGAAGAATTTCTTTACCTCTTTGACTAAATAGCTTAAAAGATTAATTAAGGAAACTTTCAGCGGATCCAGTTAATATAAACAGTTTAATTTTCGCTCCACGTCACTTTGTGGTTAACCAATGGAAAAAGCTAATTATTTCGGGCTTTTCATGTAAGAATCTGTATATTTTAATCTTATTCAGAATTCATTATATAACACGTATTTTCGCTTATTATCTTTAAAAGCAAAGTACATGTTCCATAGTCGTATCAGCAATACATCATGTACCATACAAGAGAAATAAAAGTAATACTTTTTCGTATGGATTTCTCTACAAAAATAAAAATCTTAAGTCCTACGTTTAATGGTTGTTATGCTTCCTTTGATATAGCAACCGTAAAGTCGTTACATAGAATTATCCCCAGCGTCGTTCGCACGCAACTGCACATGCACCGAGATAGCGACGTCATCACATCGACCGGTCTACGTGACTCCATCTACTCGTAATCCTCCCACACCTGCTTTTCAAATCTACACGTCCTCGCCTCGGATTGCTGGATAAGAACGTATATTTTTCTTTTATTATTTCCCATAACGATATCGCTTAAGAGATTTCACAGTTGAGAATCGCTAGCTTCAATTCCTATTCTAATTAAACCAGCAGTAACAACGGATTAGTTGAAAAAAATAGATGCGTTTTAATCAGATCGTGAGCTTCACTGATATTATACTCGTATATGAGACAAAAACAGCCGACTCAGTGGTCCGTTGAAAGAATTTGCCGGCTTTATAAATAGGGGCTTTCATCCTCTGAAAAAACACACCGCGGCACGGCAGATCGCGTGACGGCGAGATGAGCAAGGCGTGATGCATCGATCGTGACGGCATACCAGCAGTGGACCGATCCACGGTTAATAGATACGAGTTTCTAAAAGTATATACATTTTATTATACCTTAAATATTTTACACGCTAATACTTTACTGCAGAATTCTTTATAATTCGACTTTGAGTGTGCCATTCTTACACCTCTTTCAGCTTTATAGGTGCTGAGTTAAACACTATTTTATCTGCTTTAAAAAGCTGATGTAAAGACAGGTTTACATGAGATATTCTAACTTAGACTTTAGGACTAGCAAAGCATCTATGATCAACCATGTTATAAATATCAGTTATATTTGTGCTTTTCATAAAATTAGTCGTTATGCTGATAATGAACAATATATATATTTTTGTCATTCGTCAAATGAATTGACGGTAATAAATACCGAAAACTTATAATACTTTTAAATAAAGTATTACTCATGCAAAAAGTAATTTACCAACTTCGTAGCAAATGAAGTTGTACGCCTTGTCAGTTTTTAGGATCACTTTGAAAAATTTATGGGCGGTAAAAGACCTTGCATCTTGACTAATGACATTTAAGAGCATTACCTTACGTTAGTCAAAAAAATTAAAACAATATTATGTAAATTAAAACAGTAATAGGGGCGAGATTCTACACTTACCCACGAGGGTCTGAGATTCGAATCCATGGTACGCAATTTTGATTTTTTGAAGTTATATGCGCGTTAGAATTTAATCACTCCTTGCTTTATCGTGAAGGAAAACATCGCAGGAAAATCTACATGTCTGTGAGTTCTTCATTATGTTCTCAAATGTATGTGATGTCTACCAATCCGCCTTTAGTCAGCGTGGTGCTTTATGCCCTTAGTCTCCTTGTAGAGAAAACACGTGCCCAGCAGTGGGGCCGTTATTTTTTTTATATAAGAAGAGTAGCAAACGAGTATGTAAACCACCTGACGTCAAGAAGTCGCAGCCCATAGACATCCACGTACAACCACAAACACGACCGAAATCCTATCTGAACTCGAACGTAGATACGTTG
>DWON01009353.1:0-11461 GCA_018251015.1 Phocides pigmalion okeechobee | reverse complement strand
CTATTTGAGATTGGACGTGGTTATCCATGGGCTGCAGTGACCACTTACCATCAGGTGGCCTGCATGCCCGTTTCTTATTCTTTCACAATAAAAAAAAAAACCGTTACCCGCCTAACCTAAGATAACATGCTCATTAGATTCGTTTGCAAATTTTGGAGATAAAAATGCAAAATTGGGAGAATAACAATTTTAACGCGTCGTGCCCTTGGGAGTCGTGTTAATTTGAACCCAACACAATTTCGCAACTAATATTCCACAAATAACTGACGTATGTGAGTTGTTACCCTACAGTTACTGCGAATTGAGAATTTGCTGGAAATTATCACTTTTTAGTTAGTACTAGTCAACTTAGCTTTTTTACCACAAGGCGCCACAAGGCCCGATTTTGTTGAAGTGGGCTTCAGTTTTTCTGTTTACCCAGCTTTTGTAACTTCTAATATGTACCCACACTCGTAACATTAAAACTGGCATAACTTTTTTTATTTATAGACCGGTGAAGTTAATGAACACTAAATGTTAAGCGAAGCCTACTGCAATGTACTAGTGAAAACCGCACTGAAATCGGTTAACCCTTTTTTAATATTAGCTTGTATAAACGCACAGACAAAGGGTTAGAGAGCCCAGAAGAGAATAAGAGATAAAGAGTCGAGGAGACGTGGATACGCGAAGTTCAGGAGACGCAGACACGGGCACACAGATACAAGAAGAGGCGGAGAAGACGAGACGTGGAGATGAGGCGACGAAGAGACAAGGAGACAGAGAATAAATAGACAAAAAATTAACAACTTTTACTTCGTGTTTTATTGCGTTAATAAAGACCCTTAATAAAACAGACAACGATTAGTTACAATTATATTATTTCTATAGACTTATAGAAGATTATTCTGTCATAGATATTTATTTATTTGATTAGTTAACGTAACTCGATATATCATTCTCACTGTCATCGTCGTTCATCTTCGGCAATACGATAGCCACTTCATTTATTTTCACATATGATACTATTGTTTATTTTACTATATAATCGATGCTTACGATTAATACTTTAAATGCTGTAATTTGAAACTAGTTTTTTATGTGAGAAGAGTAGTAAACGAGCATGCAAACCACCTGATCGCAGCTCATAGATATCCATGTTCAAACACAACCGAAATCTTCTCTGAGCTCGAACATAAATACGTTGCTTCTCCTGAGGACTAAGTCGTCTCGCTTCAAAATGTAGCCGGTAACCACACCTCTCCAACCGAAACACAAATAATGCTTTACGGCGGATTGTGAGAGCAGTGGTGGTACCTCCGGTCAAACTATAGTTCTCCCTTTTAAAAGGTAACCTTGATACGTGGTCACGGTCAAACTGTGTACGTAACACTAACGTTCTGTTATTGCCGGTATTACCAAGCAGTTTCATAGATGATGGTTACGACTACATTATTTATATAACCGTGACCATAATCCATACAACTAGTTCGAAGCATTTAAATGGCTTTAATCGTAATCGTGAGGTTGAAATGGATAATCGTGAGTAACAGATAGAAATTAAAATTAATGCATTTAAAAGGCTTTAATCGTAATCGTGAGGTTGAAATGGATAATCGTGAGTAACAGTTATAAATTAAAACCATTAAATTTCATTATGATATTAGTCTAGTCTATTAGTATACTGTGTTCTAGTTTTATATATGTTGTAAGGCAGTGATATGACAGCCACAGTATGTTTCCAGTTAATAACCAACCGATGTCAGGACAAGACCAAATTCTTACGTCACTTCTTCCGCCGCCATCTTAACTTGCTGCGCTTGGAGGGAGCGCTAACCTATAAACCAGCCAACAAATTATTTGTTCGTTATTGGTTGAAATTAAATTATAAAGAAAATTGGAGCTTCAATTAAAGGCAAAAGTATTTATTTGCAGTTTTTTCTGCCTTTTTTTACTTCTGCAGAGATGCATTTATGATGCCCACAGGATTCATACTTTAGTTCCAGGAAAACTAATTTGTGATCGAATGTAGGTTATAGTCCTGAGTACACCGTATGGTATTGAATTTTACCAATCTAGGTAAATTTCACATATCTTAAAGAAGAAGAAAATGAAGAAGTTAAAAAAAAACAAAAATATTCTTACTCGTAACTCGTTCAACAAAACCCCATCCAGACAACATCGTATTTAAAATGAAAAATAAATTTTAGTTTCAAACCATAAAAAGTTTCATTCGCCTCATAAAATGTGCCAATGTTTACAGCGACATCTATTGGGCGTAAAATAGATTTCAGTTATAACCTTTTAACAGTTCCTGTTTGAAACGAGCTTGTTTTACTGTTACGACTTCACCGTTTGAAATTGATGGTTGAATATTTTAGTTTAATGTTTCTGTTTTGAACTCAAAAAGTTTGGTAGCATCTTTTGGAACCTAATTCCTTTTTTGGCTTTACCAATACCGTCGCTACTAGATAAGTCCATCAAACTGAATTAAAAACCACAATTAGATTACTTTTATTCTAAATAAATTATTTACAGAATTCTTTTGAACGTCAATAAATTACCACTGACTCGTAATATATTTTATTTTGGAGAAGAAGAGGCGAATGGAGCTCTACCACTTAGTCACGGAGGCAAGTTAGTGGTAACCCCGGACTCTTACCGGCTGAAAGCCTACGACGTTCTTCTGAATACCCTTTGCCGGAACCAACAGTACGCTTTATCATTTTTCCACATAACCGATGAAGCTAGCTTTTCCTGAAATCTTCTATGTATTGGTTGGAGCTGGATCCACTCGATCCCCCGTCTTTAAAGGGCACGCGGGAACAATGCGCACGCTTTTCGAGGTAATTATACCAAGACTCATCTATTTCTAACCTCAGCGTTATTAAACTTTTCATTGACGTCACAAAACGCATCGTCACGTTCTGTATTCAAAAAATTCGCATAGACAGTTTCACGGCGGCCGACGTCCTTAAAATGATTAATCACTTTGTTTCAATACGTTGAGGTAATTTTTCAAACCGCTGAACGAAGCATAAACTCGTGATCTTCTGAAACAAATCTCTGGATTCTGCTCAGTCATTGACGGGTCGATGGTATTCTATCGAATAGTGAGTATCGACGCGCCAGTAGACACCTTCAGTGCGTCAGTAATATGTACGACTTTCGTCTGGTGCGATAGCACTCTGAACTTGCTTTCAATAAATTGTCAAATGGTGCATGGCGTCTATTCAGACTGCCATCGGTACCACAGCCGTACAGCCGCACTAGCGTCTAAAAGTGCGTCTAAAAGGTGGTAGAACTATGGTTCGACCGGGAAGGTACCACGGCCGCCCTCATAATCCACCGTAAAGCATTACTTGTGTTTCGGTCGGAGAGCTGCGATTGCCAGCTACACTTCGAAGCGAGGCGGCCATCTTAGTCCTCTGGAATAGAAACACATCTACGTTCGAGGTCAGATAGGATTTCAATTGTGTTTATGGTTGTACATAGATACCTATGGGCTGCGACTACTTAACATCACGTGGTTTGCATGCTCGTTTGCTACTCTTCTCACATAAAAAACATCTATGTGTGCACAGGCAGTAAGCACCTCGGCAGGCCTGTTATGGGTGACCTGCAGTAAACGAACGCCTAGACAAGGCTATGCATTTAAACTCCGGACCTTTCGTACGAGACTGAAGTCTTACTAAACTATCATTGCTTACAAAACAAGTGACACTACACGAATTCGAATCCAGATATGTTGTTTAAGAAAACAACGTAATTACCTCAACAAATACTTCAAAGCAAAACGTTTTGTGTTGAACAACAAAAATATGATTGCAGTACAATAAAGATTTGAATATCTAAAAAACGTCCACTGATTTCGTTTGAAACGATACTTCAAATTTATGAATATTCGCCAAACACGGTATGTAACAAACATTTCATGATAAAATGTCAATTAGTTCTCCAGAGATGAAGATTGATCGTTACGGCGCCGGTAAATATATTTTCAGCGGAAAAATACATTCGCAGGTGAGCTCGGACTGGCCCAGATGTATAAATCAATTTGACGGATATTCCGCGGAAGAAATATTACCGGCTCTCCACTGATGTGTCACTGCAATAAACCCCAAATGGACGGGCAAGAATTAAGTGGAAATTAATTTACAGCCTCCAATGTACTAACCCTTCAATATTTATGGAGTTTTAATTTCAGGAGATAACGATAAATCAGACGTACATATCGGCTCTGATAATCTGTGTTCGGAAATGAGTTTTTAAACGTATTTGTGTGTTAGATGTCATTTGCTTTGGTAAATGAAGAAAACTTCTTTTCTGAAATCAAGGTTGCACATGAGATGAAGAAGTGATAATAGATAATAATGATAATTACGAGTGCATTGATGATTATGGATTGAAAATTATGAATACATTGATAGTGATAATGGTGACGGTGATGATGATATAATAAGTTTAGTTTTAACGTGTGTCAAAATTCCAAATATTCTTAACTGAAGTGTTAGTGCAATAATTAATCTATATATAATTTCTGAAATCAAAGTTGAACATGAGATGAACAGGTAAAGCACAGATAAATAATAATGATAATTACTAAATATAATGATGTGGCCGATTGTGTTAGAGATATATTTTATGTAAAACAAAAACCAAACTGCACGTACGTAGAAACGAGTGCCGCACCAACCAGATTAAGCACGACATGTCATAAAATAAAATGTGTTACGTCATCAAAATGCGGACTGCACTCCAAAAATGTCTGAATACACAACTCTGTGTATTCTAGGTACGTTTGTAGGATTCGTGTGTGGCCGTGAACATTGAGTAACGGCGATTTAAAAATAATTGTAAGTTTTATTCTAAAACGAGTTAGAGCATTTCTGGCTTAAAACGAGACACTGGCTACTAATTAAAGATAAGGAACGTTCTAAAGAAAATAATAATAACTATTATTATTATTCTGACATTTCGTGTCGATACCATTAAAGCCGTGTGCATTTGTTAAATTCATGCTTCGACGTAAATTTAAACATAAAATCATTAGATTTTTTTTTCTATTTCTTGACGTTATATATTTAACATACGACGTCCGACATAAAATACGTGATTATGCCGTGACTATGAGAATTTTTATAACGTGTCGTGTCGCTTTACTCATAAACAATATACTGACGACGTATATAAAATACGTTAATTATACCGTGCTGCCCAATAAACTGGTACAAAAATGTTAATATTGTATATTTACTGTTGTTAATTAATATTTTATCATATCAGTGATCGTATTTGTTAAAGGAAATAAAACATTCACGTTATTAAGTTCTTGCTAAACACTACTTTGCAACAATCCGCCACCGCACTGAATAACGATATACATATATTTCAAAGCACTATACCCATCCTCCTTTTGCATTTCTTGGGATGGATGCAAGAGATGTACTCTACACAGGACAGGGCAGGGACACTATAAACGATTAACTACACAATATATAACTATAACAAGCCTGTAAACTTAGTGGCCACAAAACAGCTGTCCTAATAAAGTGGGACGAGCAAACAGTGCGGGCTAAAACTACGGTTTTTAACTAGCGTTTTTAGTTACTATTGTTCGTCACTCGTTACGGTCGGTACTTACGTACGTAACAAAATATGGAATATTTTTTATATATAAAAGTAGTAACGAGTACGTTTTTATAGATTAGTCTAACGAAAAGGCAAATGTGGATGCAAAGCAGTTACCTTTGCCGACATTTGCAACGATAAAGAATTCTCCAATTCATTATGTGTATGTAATCTGACAATTAAATAAAATATTTGAATTTGAATTTGAATCCAACTAATTATTAATAGGTTAACGGAATACGCGAGGGCTACCTAATTGAAAGTAGTCATAGCAGCCTGGACTTTCACATTTTCACGTATAAAGTAGCAACAAGCAAGATTTTAATACACTAGTCTAATGAAAAAGCAGACGGTGATGACAAGTCTCTAAATATTAACAGGTTAACGGCATGACCGACGGGCTACCTAATGAAAAGTACTCTTAGTAGACGCAATATTCTAATTTTTCGTATAAAAGTAGCAACAAACACGTTTTTAATAGACTAGTCTAATGAAAAGTTAGGCCGGTCATTGACAGAAAGCGGTCACCGTTGCCGACATTCGAAAGACCAGAGGAGTCTCCAATTTTTAAAAAGTTAAGGCAGTGGCCACCTGACGAAAAGCAGTCATCGTCATCTATGGATATTTGCAATAGAGGAGATGCCAACTTTAATTGTTTAGCAAAACGACAGGCGGGCCACCAGGAAAAATAGGCACCGTAGCCGACAATTGCAACATCACAGGAGGCGTCAATTTTCAACAACTTTATGGCGAATTATGAATAACGGTGGTACCTCCCGAACGAATTGTTGTTTTATCACCCTGAATACAATTTCAAAAAAAGAATTCTTTCTACTGCAAGGCTTCTCTAACCACACGGCAGTTGGAACCGATCCAAAGCGTAATCTTTTCACGGTCCTTGAACAGGTAACGTCCGGGAACTGGTAATATTTCTCTCTTATAACTAAATATGCATTAGATTTGCTACTGAGTGTATGTATAAACTAGCAACTCACGCCGGCTTCGCGTGGTTGCATTTGCGATATCATTTACTAATCATTGAAATTTTCTACTTTTCTCAACTATAATATGCAAATGTTATACATGTAAATCTTCGTATTGAATCACTGTCTATTGATAAAACCGCATTAAAATCTGTTGCGTAGTTTGCAAGATCTGTGCATATAGACGGTAGGAAGCGACTTTGTTTTATACTATGCAAAGTCCTATTGCTCTTTTGACCTAGACGAAGATAGGTCTTTGTATAATGTATGAAAATATCGTCATATGAGTCACTGAGGAAAGTGATATTATCAATTTTTTTAAGATGACAGAGAATCATTTATGAAGTCTGTAACCAAGGACATGAAACAGTTTCGTTTACTATTCCTAAAGATTAATTTTGGTACTGCAAATAATTATCAAATATTTATTTTGCCAATAAAAAGATCTACCTGCGATTTTTTTTATATTTGAAGAGGAGTAAAAGCGTACATGCCACTTGATGCTTACTGGTCTCTGTAACCGATAAACATACTTCTTCAAACAGAACTGAAGTCCACTTTGAGGTCATATGTTAATTTCCGTTACTACTCCTGAGTTACGCTGATTCGATCCCATCATTTACAAATGTAGCAAGCAAGCGCAACCGCAACCGAACCATATTTGCTTCATGATAAGTTATGAGGGCAACTGCGTGTCCACCATGGTTGAACTATAGTTTTATTCTAATTCAAATTACACTTATTGAATGTCAAAATTACAATGTAAAATCGGTTCATCGGCTTTGAGCGCATTTTGACTAAGGTTGGGTGGAAGAAAAAACTAACCGCAAAATACTCTCGAAATTTTTAAATCTGATAACCGTTTTTAAATTAAATCTTATCATCAAATACAATTCTACATAAAGTCCTATCCTATGTCCAGTCCTATGCTAGTAATCCTTTAGTAAAGTCCTTGAGGACAATATCATAAGATTCTCCCAGTGAATTCCAAAAACACTTGCCCTTCAAAAGATACTCACCCTTCATGTGATCATCTATTCTCTAAGAGGATTTTGCAGAAAGATTCTTTAACTTATCTGCAAAAAATGAGATTATAATGATCACGTATTCTATATAAAAATCACTAGGTTCTTTAACCTATGTGCAAAAAAACTAGAAGATACATAAATACTACTTACGCTATACAAAAATCACTAAATCTTTTTACCTATCTGCAATAAAAGACACGCATGCTATATAAAAATCACTAGTTTATTTGAATCTACCTGCATTAGAAGATCCATAAATAATACTAACGCTATATAAAGATCATTAAGTAATAAATTTTCAATTCTCTAAGGCATTTCAGTGACCTGCTTTGATTCACCTCCCTTTATCATTATAATTTTGTAGATTTATTCCAGGATCCAGAATTCCTTTGAAACTCACGCAAAGCTACAGCTTAGATGGTCCAATATATTCTGCAGACGCCAGACATCACGTTCACCCTTGCTCCTCAGAATTCCCAGGACGTGCATATAGATGAAGAATTACTATCGTGTTACAAGTACTTGTGTTATGTTCCAAAATATATATTAGTCGTTTTGTAAAATAACTAGATTTATACATACATTTGACTATATTTTTACTACTCATAGTCACGATAATGAAAATCTTAAAACTAATTATAATAAAAGCCTAACCTAAATCTAAAGGGAATCCGTGCCCATGTGGCATGATTCCAAGAACACTAGCTGTATTCCCGCGTTGAATAGCAATTGCAATTCTCTGCGCGATATGTCAGCCAGCCCTCTTGTCACCGGTGTCAACTATTTATTTGATTTTTTTTTTCTACTCACGATCAACGATTTTTAATCGCGATAATCATGACCAAACTAGTCGTAACTAGTAAGAAACGAGCATGCAGGCCACCTGATGGTAAGTGGTCACTGCAGCCAGACAACCATGCCCAATCTCAAATAGAACAAAAGTTCTATTTAAGGATGGACTACTCTAGAGGATTAAGATGGTCGCCTCCAGTAATGTGCATCCGGCAACCACACCTTCCCAACCGAAACACAATACATGAAGAACATGTCGCTTTACGGCGGGTTATGAGGGTGGCGGAGGTGCCGCCCCGGGCGATCTCTAACGGCTCTACCACCTTTTAAAGCATTAAAAACACCATATTTATCATCAAGATCCACCAGATGGTAGAACTATAGTTTGCACGGGGAGGTACCAACGTCTTATAATCCACTGTAAAACACCTCTTTGTATTTCGGTTGGAGAAGTGCTGGTGCCGACTATCCTTACAAGCGAGACAGCCTATCAGTCCCCAGTACTCTTTTCTACCATCGCCTCTGTGCACAAAATCAATTAGACTTTTGGCAAAGGGAGATCTCCCTCCAGGCGAAAACTCATTGCCTGGGGAGCGGCCGTGCTTCGACAGTTTCATATTGGAGTGTGTATATATGAAATATATTTAAAGAACTTCGATAGCGTGATTGAGGATACGTGTGACGCCATCTCTTGTCAAGTAGTGGAAAGTTGCCACAGAATCTAGTATTGCACGAGGTTAGCTTAATTTGCGCGAGGACCATAAACATCAGGTGGCCCGCATACTGATTTGCTACTTCTCTAATGTACGCAAAATTATGGACTTGGAACAGTATCCGAGTACATAGATATCTACATATTTGCTTCAACACTCATTACACACGTGTTGGGTGCCAAATAACTTTCAAGCGTTGATATATTTATATGCGTACAAATCGCATGATATTGCTTGAAGGGAAACTCCGGAAAAAGAATGTATAAGAAAAGATAAAAGAAAAAGTAATATGAAACGCTTGCCGCTCCGAGTTTTTCTTTCATGTACCGAAAAAAGGCGGGGCCGTAGATCAACAAAGTTGCAGACTCGACACGGTTCCGAGAAGTTTTTGCCTACGCAGAGACCGGGCGAACTTTATCTAGAATCCGGAAAAATGTCGAGGAAACGCTTTTAAAATGTTTGCGAATGTTCCGAAGTTCGGAGATAAGTTTAAATTATGTGCGTTTTTAATTAATGAACTTTTGAGTTTTATTCGATTTATCAGCTGAAGCACAATCACGTGGAAATCGTCATGGCGTATAACCTTTTTTGAATAATGTTTTATTAGCAAATTGCAAACTTAAAAATTAAAATACATTAACATATTTTTCCATTAAATGGAGCAAACGAGCATGCTATCCATATGATGGTAAGTAGTCACTGCCGTGCATGGACATCTGTAACCACTTTTATAGAAAATAGGATAATTAATAGCCATTATTTGACAACGCGTAACACGCTCCGGCGTTGAGCACAATATTTACAACATACAATTACAAATATTTCAAATACTTCGGTTTTTTCTGCTATAATATACTTGTATATGCATAAAAACCTTCCTCTCGAATCACTCAGTCTATTGATGAAAGTCGCAATAAAATTCGTTGCGTATTTTGAAACGAATTTGATTTATACTATAAGGCTAACTGAACCTGTTACAATTTTTAATTAAATATCTCACACCAATACGTAAAATCTTAATACGTAATAGCCAATACCAATACGTAAAGTCTTGCTTTCCAGCTTAGGTACTCTGTAGCAAACCGTAGGGCAGAGAATACCACTACGTGGTCCTTGTCTTCTCCAAGTATTATTCGTTATTCTAATGTCGTCCTCTCATCTACGACGTTGTCTGCTTTTCATTTTATTTCTATTGTCTTGAACACCATACTATTACATCCTTCTGCTGCTCTTCTAACTGTCGACCTGAATAGAAACTTGGTAGCCCATAGAAACATGGAACTAAATCCAACGTAGCATGATAAGCACAGAAAATTTATTTGGTGATCACAGTTTCTAACTATTTTGCTATAATCCACGCGATGCTTCATACTAAAACACAGCAGTAATAAAAAGCCAAATAATAAAGGCTAAACCTAAACAATCTAAATGGGTTTATGCCCATGCGGCATGGAGCTATGGTACTTCTGTGTTATGTAATTATTCTATGTACAATAGCCATTTCAAGAGTTCGACAAAAAAATTCGGTCGAAAGTGAGTTTCGAATTTGCAACGACTGGGGCGAGTGTCCCGGATTGTTAATGACAGTTGGATTGTTGAACCGTTTTCATTATACGGTTATGTTCCTGGAGAATTACTTCCTTGCTAGAGAAAATCTTGAACTAAAATGTTGGAAAGTTGAACGAACGGCGGAAATGTATGCTATTATAGCGGAGTACTCGTTCTTTGCTTTAAGCGGGATTCCGGTAGTGTGTCCTATATACATATGAGTATGTACGTTATAAGATAAGTTCCAGTTTCTCATCTGTAGATCATTTAACTTAGTACTTCGAATATGTTAATGTAGAATATATGATTTTAAAGTAATATCATCACGGAATTTATAATTTTTAGTATATGACTTTGTAATCCACCGTAAAGCTATTCTTGTTTCGGGTGGAGAGGTGCGGTTGCCGGCTACACTTACATATAACGAGGCGTACATCTCAATTCTCACAAGTAGCGCATCTATGCACAGCACGACATCAAATCAAAATCATATAGAGCAACGAAAATTTGGAACGATTTCCCATCGACATTGAGGCTCAAAATGACTGCCAAAACATTTAACTACATGTATTTGATGACAATTTGCTGCAGCAAAATTCATACCATGCTTACTGGAAACTCGTTGATTTGAAAACATTTTTCTGATAATAATTACAGACACACTGACAACCACGCACGCACGCACGCACGCACCCACGCTAGTGCAAGGGTGATCTTAGAGGATACTTTTAGGATTTTTAAAGGTGGTAGAGCCGTTAGAGCTCGCCCGAGACGGCACCACCGCCACCCT
>DWON01009352.1:0-11461 GCA_018251015.1 Phocides pigmalion okeechobee | reverse complement strand
ACTGGCGTTGATACTCCTGAGGGGGCACATCAACTCGCCTGGAGGGAGATCTCCCTTCGCCAAATACCCATCATATCGCTACTTTAATTTTAACAAATCAAAAATATTAAAAATCCTTTTTATTGTAAAAATTCAAATTTTGTCGGTCACGTATATGAATCAACTATTAGAAGCAGAATAAAAATATCTTTTTAACAGTGTATAACACCTATTTATCGATTTTAAAATTAGAGAGCAATTATACAAGAACTGATTTTGATTTGAAACCTTTAAATGGCTCTCCTGTAAAAATAGGTCTATTCGCATTGTGGCCCTTTTGTTTTGAAGTAGCGATATGTATAATTATGCTTACTCGCATGCATATTGCCTCATACTTTTTACACATGGTGGTTTAACAGGTGAAACTATAGTGTGACTGAGGAAGGTCATGGAAATACATGAATTGCAGTGCCCATTTAACATCAGATGGCCTGCACACTTGCTTGCTACCCTTTTTACATAAAAAAACATGGACAATACCAAGCATACATTTGTTTGAGAATTCATGTTAGTTTATTGAATATTTTGCAAAGCAATTGTGTAACTTAATGATATTGCTAGTAAGAAATAGTGAATACATACTGTGTATTGGCATCAATATTTTGATTTTGATGAAGAATTTGAGCAGCCGATTTTAGTGTCATCTGAAATAACAAAACACAGTTACATTAATTAAATTCTGGTTTTAAATATTTATTGAAATCAAGTTCCTACTTGATTTCATGACATTATTTTATTACTTTCATAGCAGAATTATATATTTTCACGAATAACAGACTAGTGCTAATCAGTTTACAATTTGCATACATAACTTTGAAAATGGACTGGGAACAATCTATTTCACAAAATAAAACCCTCATAGAGAATAAGTATAATGCTTCCTCCCCTAGCAATACTAAGCAATCTTTCAATACGAGGGATCTTAAGGGTTTACTAGGTTTCTATGAAAGAAAATAATATATAAAAGAGTATAGCACTAAGTCTATTATAGCAATAAGAGCTTATGCATGGCATAATATGGATCTAGACTAGATTTTGAGATTTGATTCCATGAAATATGGAATGTCTTAACCAAATTTGCATAGCAAACATTATTATATTATAAAATACTGCCTTATATGTGAAAGTAGGATCTAATAGGCATAGTTAGTTATAACCTGTATATTATGGACACTTACAGGCAAACATTCTCGAAGGGATCCCATCAAAGTTTTAACTTTAGTAATATTATCGACTTTATCCTGCTGTGGTGGTTGTTGCGGTGCCGCTGGTTGCATCTGCTGCGGTGATGGCTGCTGCATAATAGGGCCAGATACAGGCATTTGCATGCCTACATTCTGTGCGGGGACCACCGAATTCATCGGTACGTGCATGTTCATTTGATTCATCGCTGCTTTTAAAAATACAGCATCAAAATTATGAATAGAGTGAAACGAGTAAGCTGCTGTTTCGTAAGTATAATTTATTCGTTGTTATTGCAATTATTTATGTTATTATTATTATTTTAATCTTGAGAATTGACAGCTTTCACGACTTGACAATAATAATTGACATTGACTTGAGTCTTGTGACCACAGAATACACAAAATTATCCCTCGAAGAGATGCTCACAGATAATAAAATAAAGTATATTTAGACACCTATCAATCAAATGGACGTTCAGATAATATTACATTAAAAATTATCGCGATATCTGCAATATATTATAATCGAAAATATATAATACTAATTGGCGTCGAAATTAAATAGTTTCGATCGCATCACTGCTGGTGTTTATTCGATGGTATAGTTGCGACCTTACTGTCGGTCTGTAAAGGAGACGAGGCTCTAAACAAAGCATAATAAGCTTAGAGGTCATAGCCGTAGTGCATTTCAAAAAGTCAAAAAAATTGACTATGTTTGTCAAATGATGCTCAATTTATCCAAGTGTATGTCAATGTTTAGCGCTCAAAATTTAAAAAAGTTGTAAGTTCAGTTCTAAAAAAAAAAAAAAACAATATTAACGTTGAATATTGTTTTTTTTTATGAATACTTTCAATAAAGTATTTTTTACCCCTACAGATATTATTTTCATTTAAATGAACAATGGATACTGACTTTACTATTTACAATGCTACGGAACTTTGGCAGGTAAAAATAATACTTTAAATATTCTTCAAATTTCTTAGTTCCGCTAAATTTTAAGATCTTCTGTAAAAAGAACCCTATTAATGGTTATAACTTCGTTATTTCAGAGAGAAACTAGTTTGCCTTCCATACCTACTTTTAGCCAGAGTTTAGATACCGCATTAGGCAACGATGGAATCCAATTAGGCTCACTAACTGAAATATTAGGTTTGCCTGGTTCCGGAAAAACACAACTAGGGTAAGTTATCATTATCGATACTAAGGGATGAATGGTAGTAAAGCTAACAAAATACTAATCCATTATTGTATATAGTAACCAGAATATGGTATGGGTAATGGTTAAAACCTAGTCCACCTAAATATACAGTGATGTTCGCTTTGTAGATTTTATGGTGTATTGTAAAGACACCGATTTATCCATGATTTTGTTGTTAAAATTAGAAGATTTTTTTATCATTTCCATCCATCCATCAGCCTTTACGTGTCCAGTGCTGGACATAGGCCTCTCCCAGGTGCCGCCACTCTGACCGGTTCTGTGCTCTCTGCATTCAGCGGTTTCCCGCGACCTTTATCAAGTCATCGGTCCACCTGGTTGGGGGACGCCCTGTGCTCCTTTTACCTAGAAAATATAACATATATATATATATCTATTTCATGTAACTGTTTATCATGTCATCAATTAAATACTTACTAAATTTTATTTATAGATATTGCATGTTTATGGGAGCAAGATGTGTAATAAGTAACATTGCTAGGTGTCGGCTGCTACTGCAAAGTATCACTTATGTTTTAGTAAGAATGAACCTTACCTATTTTTTTGCTTTTAGTTTACAACTGTGTGCTTCTGTTCAAATACCCAAGAAGTTAGGAGGTCTCGAGGCTTCGGCTTTATACATTGACACAAATACAAACTTTACAGTACATAGATTTAAAGGTAATAAATAGTAAAGAAATGTGTGTAGTCCCATTGATATGCATGTTTTTTTAAGTTTTATCTGACTTCTATAGTGTTTATTTATGTATAATTCTTCTCTCTTTTGAACCAAATTTGTTTTTTTTCTTACATAATTATTTAATTTAGTAGACAAGAAAATAAGTGCATACCACGTGGCTTAATTGATTGATAAGCTTAAGTGATTGCTACAGCTCTTGGACACATGTTTAATCATAGAAAACCTGAGGTCATATGCAAATACATTACTATTCATGAAGACTAACAATGTTTCACTTTTAAACCTATACAACTCTAAACGAAATGTAAGAATTACTTCCTGGCAAATTATGAAGTTGGCAGCAGTGTTTCTCGGGTCAAACTGTTGTTTTATCAAATGCTGATTTATTGTCCATGGTGTTGGTAAGACTCGCAATTCATTTCCTTCATGTAAATGATTATGTCTATGAAAAGTTTGGCAGGTAAACTACATGTTAATTAATGAAGCAAGAATTACACAAATAATGTTACTTTCCAGAAATCCTGTTTGCAAGTTTATCAAAGTGTCAAAAGATACTGAATGAATCGCTTCAAGTTAGTGCTGAGATTGCACTCAGCAAGTTACACTATGTTAATGCATTTGGATTGGAAAAGTTCTGTGCTTTCATGATCACATTACCTAGTTTTGTTAAAGAAAATCCCAATGTAAGAATACAAAATACACTTTTTTTTTTGTCAAAATCAAAATCTTCTTTATTTGTAGAAAATTATGGCGTTTATTCAGCTTTTACCCTATTTCAAGTAATACTAGCGTCAATCTGCAACTTTTCCCTCAAAATATTAGCTTAGAAGGCTATTATAAACTAAAAATATTACTTAAAAACAATCATTTTAAGTTTAGACAATGTTTAGGTCAGTCATAGCGGCAATATTGCATAGCCTAAAATGATACTAACAGTACAAGTAGTCTACAATATTTGAGATAGAAAGATAAAGGGTACCACATTTAACTGATAAAAAGAACTCTAAAGTTTTTAAAAATCTAAAGACAGTTTATAATCATAATTATGTTATAATACTGTTAATTACTTAATATTAATATAATTGTTCCAGGTAAAATTAATAGTGATAGATTCAATAGCATTTCCATTCAAAGAGGGCATATCAGCAAAAAGTAGGACTGGTTTGTTGTTCAGAATGATGGCAGATTTGCAAAAAAATGCAATTGAAGATCAAATTGCTGTAAGTGTAATAATTTTGTGTAATAGGAAATAATCAAATCTCTTTAGCGTATCGATTGTATCTCTTTAGCATAATATTTGTTAATAAAAGTATCTAAATAATGAGTTTTTTGGTCCTTCGAGTCGGAATGTTAAGTGTTAACCGAGCTATTTCTTTAGGTCTAAACAATAAAAAGCGTCGAGTAGGAAACCTTTGCTACGTTTTTTTTTTGTTTTATTCTGATACACTCTAATCTAAAAAGCAAAAGGCCACCTACATATGAGACGATTAATTTAGTGTTCAGGAGCAGTACGGCATGTGTGATCAACTTTAGGTGAGATTTCTGTTCCGTATAAACTTAATTGCAGATTTCC
The DNA here is from genome assembly GCA_018251015.1 of Phocides pigmalion okeechobee. NCBI lineage: Eukaryota > Metazoa > Arthropoda > Insecta > Lepidoptera > Hesperiidae > Phocides > Phocides pigmalion. The sequence continues at coordinate 6,769 of DWON01009352.1, read as the reverse complement.
ACAAGTGGTGTTTACTTTATTGTTATGTGGACCGACTGTTCTATTTTTATAAAAAAAAACAACATTTCTACCGAAATTGATTACATTATATTACAACTCAAAAAACTGATTGCGGCATGTTACACCGCTGCCATAATACTCCATATATGTATAATATAGACATTGCATGTTTCCGTTAATAGAGACCTACTTAAGAAAAACAGTTTACCTACCTTTATTTACCTACGTTCATTATGAAATTTAACATTAGGAAATCTGCATGTTCGTTTCCACCATAAAAATATACTCGACTCAGTCAAGTTAGTGAGTTCTAATTTCACACTGGAGTTGGTATTGGTGATTGAAGGTGGTGGTGACGAATGAGATGACGACTCGTGTGGGGTTGTCGGCGGGTGCGGTGGTGGGCGCGTTGGGTGATGCTTGGGCGCATCGCTGTAACACACGGTTGCTCGTCACTGCGACTGATGGAGACAGGTTCGCTCTGTTGCTGAAGAGCAATACTGCTCCAGAGGCCGTTGCCCGGTTCAAGGTGAGAACTACAATTTTTAAAACTCATAACCTTTGTCTTTACTATAATATAAAAACGTGTTTCTCGTTTTGTTCAATGACGTAATGCGTATTCAGTTCAGTAACGCGTATTTTTCAATGACGCTTGTATTGTGCAATGTGATGTTTTAATCAACCTCCAATTTAGTACATAGAGCGCCTGTACTTCTGTCCTCATTATAGGTTATGCATTATCATGTTATATTATTTTGGAACGAAGCAGTGGCCAATAATAGTTATAGTTAAAATAATACTTATAATAACGTGTTTTTTCCAATTATGAATTGCTATATAAATTATGTTTGTTAGAAATATTTTATAACTCACTTTACCAATGGCGGAAAAAACATCATGAAGCAACTTGCGTGTTTCCATAAAATTCTCAAAGTTCTGTAAAGTCTACCAATCCGAATTTGATCAGCGTGGTGGAGTAATTATAAGCTATATTTCTCATTGTATAAGGAGACCCGTTTCCGGCAGAATAGCAATAGATTGATGATAAGAAATCTTTAAACGTATATAAATAAATTTCACAATTTAAATTTACCCTGATTGACACGAGATCATTTCGTATGATGACCTCTGCAGTAGTAATGACATCAAAATAATTAAATCATAGCTGATTTCAATAACAAAAAATGTTACTGACCTAATGGTATCACAATGAGTTCTTTGAATTGATGAATAAAACACTATTTTGGACTACGACCAACGTGTTCCTAGTAGCGTTGTAGTGTAGCGCCAGGAATTTGATAGTATGCCAAGAGATTGATAGGTATTCGCTTTTTATAATGTATTACTCAAGATTTTAAGGCATAATTCTAAAAGTTCTCTCTCAAAAAATAGGATTCGTGAAATGATCTTCAATTGATTTGAAATTTTATTTACTTTATTATTACTGACGCCAATTTTACTTTTATCTATATTTCTAGTTAGATAATGCATCTGTCTTACATTAAATACAAAGTAATGTCTATTTGGAAGCGATATGCTTTGACAACAGATTGACAATGTTAAAAATGCTTGTAGAAAAATAGAATTAGTGAAATGAGTTTGTTACGTTACGAGTATGTTACGTCTACTTGGAAGCGCCTATAGCTTCGAGACGTAGTACATTGACAATGTTAAGGACATTCAGGGCCGGTCGTGAATTGGACGTTGATCGCTAGTGACGTAGTTTCTTACGCGCTTGTACTTTGGATGAAGCCAAAGATATTTTATCACACTGTAGAAATCAGAATTAAACATGTTTTACACAAGTCGTACTCCATGACCGTAATCAGATATATTCCGATTGAATTCTTGATTTACTATTTCAAAGCTGTCTGTGCGACCTACACTTTGCCAGAGATTCCAACCCCGGGCTTACGAAGCCGGAATTTTACTACAAAATAATTATTGCTTTGAATATATATATACTTATTTATTTTCAGATAACACAGGAAGGTATAAGGGATGTGGAATAAGACACGTGAAGGAACATACATAGTTTTATTAATCAATGTAAATACACTGTAAACAAAACTACAGCACCAATAAATATCTCATTTTCACAAAAATATCAAGCTTTTTCTACAACATCTCATAACAGTTACACAATGTAAAGGCAGTTTAATCGGAACTTAGCTTCGCGTGTACAAGGCAGACATTCGTACTTTAAGTTTAATTTTGTAGTCTTATTATGCGCTCCTATTCAATAAGAGTAAGTAACACCCGTTTGTAGTCGCCCTTCGTATCATCCTGCAAAATTTTACACCGTACTTAACAAAGTCCGAATTAAAAACATGCAAAGCTTAACAAAATACTCCATATAAAAAATAATTTCTTTCAAAATTGTGTATAAATATATTTTGCAGGACTCAATAACAAAGCGAGACTAGCACATTCCCGAAGTCACCCGTTAGGTCTTCCTGTAAAGATATCGAAAAACGAAAACTATAACGTTAGCTAAACAAAGTAAATAGAAACTGGCCCAAATTTTCTAAAGAAAATTCTCACAGCGTGCATTCGAGATAAGCGAGATTATCATATTCAGAATAATAAAAATCATCTTACATAAATGTATATCTTATTAATATTTTTAACTTAGGATATAATATTTAAAATGCAACGATAAGTAATTGTACCCAGAAGACTAATCAATGGGACAATGTATAATTTTATTAATATTTAATATTATTATGAACTCCACACCACACTTGTTACACAGCGTAATGGCGGTCGTTATAAACAATTTATGTTCTGTGTTCTTAGTAACACATTGTAGAAAGGAGATCGCCGAGTGGACCTCCTATTTCCTCCTGAAAAATGCCAACAACTACTTGTAAAAAGCGGCCTTCAAACAGTGTCACCAGGCCCCATGCACTCACGAAATACAAAGCTGTTAGCTACTGTGCAAAGAAAGTTACATGAATATGATATACAGGAAGCAAAATATACAGATCTTTTCCAAATAAAATTTACACCCGGCATGGAGAACCTAACGTGAACTCATTGAAGACAAAATCACCTGTATGGTTCAGATCTAGATGTTGGAGTTTGAGACATAAGTGAGATTAGTGTTGCCAGATGCTACAAACTTAAAATTATTACTTAAAATAGGATTAAAAAAGAAATTCGAGATTGTCTATATTTTTGTTCTTAGTTTTGATTTTCCTATCTTTAACTGCCAATGCGGCAGATAGATATTAAAAATATTAATTCTGGTTTTATATATAGTAACATCGGGCAACATTGGGTACAAATGATTTTATCTTCAGTGTAGTTTCAGGTGCCCTAGCAAAACTTAAAACCTAACAATTGACAAAAAACTTATATCAAACTAGGTGGTTCCGTGTCATCCAACATCGAGCGCATTTACTCAACAACGGTCAATAAAGCCTTCTTGTAATCCCCGGAAGTGTCGTCCTGGAATCAAAACGTATCACTATTCTAGACGCCTTTTTATTTCGTAAGCATTTGAACGTAACCGTTACGTATTTTATCAAGCAATATGTTTTATCATTTACGTTATTTGTACAATTTTATTGTTATTCTCATTTTTAATTGAACATGTTAGCAATATTCATGACAACACGAATAATTAATCACATATCAACACATTGTATTATAATACTTTAGAATTTATCGATGTTGCACAATTTTGTTTTGTAATAATCGATGGCCTATTTCTGCTAAACTATATAAACAATAATATACAATAAATAGATCTGTATAATATTTATAAAGAAATGTGATGAATATTTAGATGTGAAAGAAGAAATATTGAAGAAATTAAGACAATATTTGTATAAACTGTACAGACAATTGCAGATCTCATGCTGATGATTATTATGAAGCAAAGATATTGTAATACTTAATTTTAATCTTATAGAATTTCTGGGTCAGCTTCTATTGGGTTATATTTCTTAACTTTAAAACGTTCAGGTTTCCATGCTGTTACCACATTAGTAAGCGTTAGTATACACACAAGTAGCTATTCGTTAGTCATCTAATTATTAGTCACTGTTAAGGTACTGTTTAACTAATGTCGTGATTAAGGTTGCAATGTTTATATATAAATCTTATGAATGGCCGTTGATACATGGTTGAATAATAAATATAATGATGTGTAATACATTTGATTATAATATTTTATATATGAAAATGCTCAACGTATAGTGCAAACATTATTTCACGAGTCATTACCAAAATGCACTACGAGTCTAAGCTATCAAGTAGCATCTTTAAATTTAAGTATCTTGTAGCAACATATTATAAAATTACTTACAGCGATCCAGGTCTCCAGAGGCTTTCCGTACTTGTCAAGGAACGCTTGCTTGATGTCTCCAAGATCAATCTCGGAGCGGCTGACCACGATTCTGATAAGGGTCTTGTCGTTAGTACCCAGACCCTTCATGGAGTAGTACAGGCGCTCGGCAAAGAAGCCAACCTTGCTCTTTACGCACTTAACTGTAATAAATAACATACATTTACATATTTAACAAATTGTAATACCGGAATAAAAATAAGGTCATGACCACATGACTAAGGAAACCTTCCGACAAATAGACATTTAAATTAGTCACGAAGTTATCGAAAAGTATTTATTTTTACACGGTGAGTTAAATTAACGAATTTTAATAGTTCTTTCACGGATAAAGAGAAGTATAAGATCATGGCTACATGACTAAGAATAATTTTTGACAAATATACATCAAAAATATTAATCTTCGTGACTAGTGTTCTCAAATGTTTTTTGGTAAATTCTATATCGGTTAAGTCACTTGACACGATTAAGATAATGGCAATTCCGCTTGAAAAACTCCAGAGCACAAGGTCGTGTTGCCTGCCTATTGTGTACAAATTGGCCTTGATGTTACGGAGCATGATTCATACTCGATACCGCCGCTTGCTTGCACCTGAGATGACGATAGCGTTTAACCAATTTACGAAGCATTCCTTGAATTGTAAACGGAATGAGTGCATACGACCATAATTACCTTGTTAGCATGTTAAGAGGTCGGAAACCCTAAATTACTATCCATTGTAAAATCGTCAAAGGCATCCTTATCATAGTCTTTACACTCCTTTTGGAGAAGGAAAGATGGAATTTTCTATAATTCCTCCTTCTTCGTCGCTATATTTAACTAGATAACTGTATAATGTCTGTTCACAGGATAAACAGATAGATAAGCATAATCCATCACGCCAAACGGTTGATAGAATTCATGTGTCCTTGAAATCTATGGAACTCTGATCATTTTTCCTCATTACCTTAAGATGATTTCATAAATTTTGGAGTACTTATAAAAATTAATAGATAAACACTTTTTAATGAACGTTTATTAGTAAGTAAATGAGATGGGTGACGTTTTACCAGAGCAAGATAATACACATTTAAATTTACAATATTGTGGTAATAACTGAAATCCACGTAATACGTTATTTAGTCAGATCTAACTACCAACCGATTATTAAAACAAAAATGTACTTACCAATCGCCAACATTCCTTTCTCGACGCTTCCGGAGAACTCCTTCTTGATAGATTCCTCAATGTCCTTGCCCGTGATTGCTTCGAACTCAGCGAAGATCTGTAACCATTTTATACAGAATTTATGATATTTTGTATTCAATGTGTCAAATTATTCCGTATTCCGTATGCTCCATATTTGTGATTTCATTAATATTCCATGATGTGAGTCATCTTTTTACAATGGCATGTTGTTTTCATTGTGTTTGTTATTACAGAATTATAATGAAATATTAAATTTAAAAGGATATCATTTATAATTCCTTCAAATTCTTGATATAATCATGACTTTAATATACTTTGTATTCATTATTATATGACATTTCATTATACCCAACCTTAAAAATCAGTTGCCACTTTATTTCGATAGCTGTTATATTAATTAAGTAAAAAGTAAAACTAGCTGTCATAATAATAAAAATGAAACTACCCAAACACGTTTTAATATCAGAACAAAATAAATAGTAAAAATATGTTAAAGTTTTTCCCTATCAACGATATACGGCATTCTAAGAAAAGAATAAAGTGATTACCAAAAAATATGGTAAAATATGCGCGGGGTTATGGTTTTTCTTATAATTCAAATGTTAAACCAATTAAATATTTATAACGAATTGACTACACGCTTTATTTACATTATTTCTTGTACCACCGTAGTTGGACCATGTTTGTATTATAGCGAATTATTGTTTTCTTACCTGTCTTAACTGCTGATAAGAGCGGGTGATGAGGATGGAGTTGAAGACGGATTCGTCGGTACCCCACTGGCCTTCACCAGCAGCAGCCAAAGCTTCAGCGTCAGCCTTGGCAGCGCCCTCGTCCACACCCTGGTTCTCATCCCGGTTGGCCATACATAACGACACGCAGAGGCGCTTGAAATGGCCCGATGTGTCGCCCTTGAGGTCCGACTCTAAGCTCTTGCCATACACTGGGTGAAGACATGGTTTGTAAACATTAATTTAGGTTTGTTTCTTATAAGGAGCATACGGACAAGCAGTTTGTCTAAATATAAATAGTCCATGCCGCCCATTGACATCTGTAATTAACCCCATCATAAATCACATTATGAAACGCTTTCTACACTCATAGTCCACACCTGGGATAGCCTTTGTTATTGATACTTTCGACATACAAATCTATACTAATATATAAAGCTGAAGAGTTTGTTTGTTTGTTTGTTTGTTTGAACGCGCTAATCTCAGGAACTACTG
>DWON01009351.1:0-11462 GCA_018251015.1 Phocides pigmalion okeechobee | reverse complement strand
ACTTAATGTTACACTCAAGGATACAATGTAAAATCAATACATCAGTGTTGAGCCCGTATTCGCCGATAAATTGGTAGAAATGCCTGTTTCTAGCGCAAAACAGCTTTTGTGTTTCAGTAGAAGGGTGCTACTCGTTACTCTAACAAGCGAGTCGACCATTTCAGTCCTAGACTTCAATTAGGACTCTTGTTCTACTTTGACTTGGTCATAGAAATTCAAATATTTTATTTTATCTGAATAGTTGCTGCAGCCCATATACTTCATTCAACTTCAAACTGGACTTAAATGCTACTCGAGAACGTAAGTAGAAGAATATTTCAATTTGAATTTGAATTTGAGAACGTAAGTAGAAGAACATTTGAATTTGAATTTTATTTGTTCTTTTGTAAAGTGCCTTTTGAGATCATACAAAAAATTTTAAACAAATCGATACGTCTAAGTCTTGTTTTAATATTAGGTACCGTATTACAACGTCCGGTAGCATTCTGTAACTCGATAACCGTTGTTGCTCGGAACATTTTCACTTCATTTATCAGCGATGGGCACAAGTTCTAAGAAAGGTCCGATAATTTACCGGCTACCGGTACTCGGTGCCGATTTTTTATTTTTTGGTACCCGAACTATTTAATGCCCCGCTGCGTCGCGGCGAAAACTTTACGAATCGTGAGTCACTGTAATCGATGCTTCAACAATCGATTTAATTAGAATTATCGATATTTTTAATGTACAGTTGCGTATAGAAGTGGTTGTTTGAATTTTTATTCTCGATGTATTTTTTATATTTATAATGGAAGTAGTAAATCAACATGCAGTCCACCTTACGTAACAGATCACTGCCGCCCGTCACATCTGTAACCAACTCCATAAAGACAAGAGTCCCATTTGAAGTCTATCAAAGATTCAAATCTCTGCCATGCACACACACGCACGAGCAGAAACAGGGCGTGCGCTTTAGTCACTAAAAATCTGACATATCCTTTCGTTCCAGCCCTAGGTGGAAGGGATCATTTTATGATTTCCCCATCCAATACAAGAAAAAAGGTTTGTGAAGTCCAATCCGCTCTTGGCCAGCGTAGGGGTCTTGATCCTAATCATTCTCATTTAGAGAGAAGATTTGTGTCTCCAGATGACATTAACAGGTTAATGATGATGTGCATTCAATAGAATTGATTCCTATTAACGTTTCAAGCAATTTATCACATTTATGAAAAATCATTTAAAATAGGTTGTTGTATAATCAAGCTTAAACAATACAATGGAGGTAATTAAACATAATTAAATCTGTTTGTTGGCTGTCGTTATTTTAATAATGACAGGTCGGTAACCGGTAACCGATAATTCATCTTTCGACACTTATAATAAATTAATACACTTTTTTATGTAAAATTTAAATTCAAATTCAAATATTGTTTCATTGTAAGGTATTTACATACACGTAATAAATGTCAAGGGTTCAATGTAAAATTAGTACATCGGCTTTGAGCGCCCTGATGGCTAAGGTAGCCCGGGGGAAAAGAGGCAGTGGAAAAAACTCTCGGCACTGTTTTTAAATCAGTCCTTGATCAATAAACATTATACAGTATAAATTTATAAAGATGGTGATCACAGACAGCTAATACAAAAGACTTCCAAACGAGTGTGCAGGCCATCTGATGTCATGTAGCCGCTGCAGCTCATACGTATAATCCTAAACGTAACTGAAGTTCTTTGAGGTCGTATGTAGATGCATTGCTCATGAGATTAGAGATGGTTCATCATCATTATAATATAATGCCTGATACTATATTCATAATGGGTTCTCGTTTTATAGTATAGCAGGCAACCACACCTCTCCAAGAAGTGCAAGATCTGCTTTATGGGAGATTCGGATGCCGGCGACACTTACGAGCGAAGCCATTTCAGTCTTAAGGGGTAGCAACACATTAGTCTAAATTAAGGTAGAACGATGATGTTCAGAGACCATTTAACAACATGCGGACTGCATGCGCGTTTGCTAGTTTCCGAGATAAAACAACAAGTGGCCTCCATGCTCGTTTGCAACAATTTTGATGGAGTAGTCGCGGAGGCTACAGAAGAAACCAAGCGGTGTAAATATTTTCCACTTTGCAGTAATTACGTGTTTTTTCCGCTTGACTTTGAAACCTTTGGTCCGTGGGGTCTGAATGCCAAAAAAATTTCAAACAATTAGTTCCACATTTGATCGACGCGGACTGTGACAAGAGGGTTGGTTTATCTCGCGCAGCGAATTGCAATCGATATTCAAGGCGGGAATGCAGCTAGTTCTTTGCAATGCACTTAGGATTTTATAATTAGTTAAAGGTGGGAGAACTATAGTTCGACCGGAGAGGTACCACTGCCGCCTTTATAATCCGCCGTAAAACATGTTTGTGTACTTGTGTTTCTGTTGGAGAGGTGCAGTTGTCGGCTACACTGTGAAGTGAGGCGACCATCTTAGTCCTCAGAAGTAGCAACGCATCTACGTTCGAGCTCAGATAAGATTTCGTATGTCGTCGTCGTCGTTCGTTGTGTTTGTGGTAGTACGTGGATGTCTATGGGCTGTGACTACTTAACAGGTGGTTTGCATGCTCGTTTGCATCTCATCTCAAATAAAAAAAACAATTAATATTGGAACCGTTAAAGGTTTTAACTTTTATTCTCGCCAGTACTCAATCACTAACATACAGTCGCCGTCGTCGGTGCTTCCAATAAAGCATATACCAGTTCCCCCCCACTGGTTCTTATATTCGGATCTCGTTCCGAATAAAATTATAAAGGGCATTAATAACTCACTCACTAAGTGATATACGCACTACTCGGGTATGCAAAGTAAGTATAGATTTACGCTTCCAATTACCGATCGGATTGTAAGGGTTTTGTTTAGTTTGTTTGTTTTAGACTGAGTTTTGAGGTATTTTTGTTTCTAAAATGTTTTTATATCGTTAAACAGCCTAAAATTATATACGATTAATCAATCACTACTTCATTATTATGGTTAATAATTATTGTTCTCTTAAACTTAGTAATTAAATAGCATTTATTGTTTTTCTTTTATTTCGTCATTATTATTATTACTATATTTTCGTCTTTAAAGTTGTATAATATATTTATGTTACTGTTGTTATATTTAAATGTATATATATTAACTAAATAATTTTTATATTTTAATTTTATTTATCTATTATTATTATTATTATTATTATCATCATCATTATTGTTATTTATTTAAACCTGCGTTTAATTTAGTTTAGTGCAACTAATAAATTACTTTTTTCTTTTAATCAAACATTTATTTATTTAATAAGATCTCATAGTTGAAAATTAGTTATTTTGCCACGAATGGGCTTTTTTAAGATTAGCCTAACGAAAAGGCAGATAGATCACGTGAAGAAAAGTAGTTATCGTCATCTGGACATTTGCAATGCCAGAGGAACCGCAAGCATCAACGGCTTCAAAAGCGAGCTTTTTTGTAGAGCCCCATGTCATAGCGTTCAGGTAATACCTCAGGAGGAAGCTCATTTCACATCTTGTACGGACGTGGACCCAAATAAAATATGGAATACCTTAAAACTACTTGTAATGATAGTGCTAAGAACGCTGGCCGCATTCTCACGCTGAATAGCGATCACAATGAGCGAGATATAAACGAGTTCGCTTGTCACCAGCAGCGTCGATCAAACGTGGGACTGATAGTTACACTAGTAATTTTTAAGATTGTAAAAAGTTTACAATTTTTAAAATAAATAAATGTGATTTTTACAATATTTTTTTCTCTTTGCAGATTTACAATATTATCATATGACGTCACAGCATGATACATTGACAAAATGGTGCTCAAAGATAGCGAACTTATAATTTACTTTGTAACTTTGATGTTAATAAAGTGCATGTAAAATTAACTATTTTAATTGAAAAATTGTAATTTGCGATGGTTTATATATGGAAACAAGAAATGGTTTTTATTAACTAAGGACGAAAAGGAAAACTGAAATCTTATCGGTGGCTTTAGGCGCATTACTTCTAAGAATTAAGATTGTTGCTTCGCTTCTAAGTGCTAAGTATACTAAGTACAAATAAATGAAGGAATTTTGGAAAAAACACCTTGAAGAGGCTACAATAAATTATGACAATTCGTATGATTATATTATTTGTAATATAGATTTGCACCAAATACGTATAGGATAAAATAGAGTCAAATAATTTTCTGGAACATATTGTAATATCGACTTCTGTGGAAGCAAAATTGCAGGCAAAAGCTAGTCATTAACCTAAATCAAAGTTGAGTAATTACAGTTACTGACAATAGATTTGCTACCAACTTACAAGAACCATTGCAGTAAGCTTATTCAACGGTAAAGTATTGATAAGAAAATCTAAGCTCCCTACCCGAGTATCGATTACGTTAGCAGAAACTCGAACGAGCCCGAACCACCTCATTTATTAATACAGGGTGTAGATGTAATAAAATCGTTTGACAGAATTAAATACGTATCTCGAATCGCGTTTATAAGTAATCGATACATCGGTATTCGTATTCGGTATGCTCTAAGCTTGTTTTCGTTTTGCAATTGCGGATTTGATGGCTTGCTTTTGATTAGTAATTCGATTGTTGATTTTAATTGGAGTGGCAGAGATTGTTTTAATGTCACTCGTTTAGAACCTACCTAGTAAAAAGGTGGTAGAACAGTTCGACGGGAAAGGTACCACCGCCGCTTTAATCTGCTGTAGATATTTTAGGCGTACGTGCAAAATGTGGAACGAAATTCCATCCGAGATATTCCCTGAACGCTATGACATGAGGCTTTTCAAGAGATGTGTAAATAGAGCTCTACTTCAAAGTCGACGATGCATTGGTGATTCTGGTGTTGCAAAAGTCCAGGCGACACTGACTGCTTTCTATCAGGTGGCCCGTCTGCTGTCTCGTTAGGCTAAAATAAAAAAGGTTTTTTTTTGTCCTTGTAGATCGGGAGTTGAATAGCGCTATGGTATCTCCTGTATGTCTTCTGGGAGTGGTAAGAGTGGCAGTGACGTAATGATACCGGGAAGGACATCGGTGTGTGTAGTTTTACATCCATGTAGCCACTGACCAATGCCTGAGGAGCCGGGGAAACTCCTCCGAGATGTACCCGATTGGGACACCGTGTTAGGGAAAACCAGTTGCGTTCGTTTTATCCTGGTGTTCTGTACAAGTACAAGAAGAGGTCACCGAGAGGTCATCTGAACACAAACTAAGCAGACCCTGTATAATGAGCTGACAATTATTACTCACATATTTACACTCAATTACATTTTATCATGGAATGAATACTGGCATCACACAAACATTTGTCCTGGATAGATCGAACCCTCAACTACCGGCTTAGTAATCAAGGTCAGTAACCCTAGACTAGATCAAGAGGTCATTCAAAATAAAAATAAAACTAGACTTACCTTGAAAATAGCTCTTAGTTCTTAGATAGCTGACAGACAGCCGCAAGATGGACAGACGGTCGAGTTTGCTCAAGATATTCTGCTCGAAAGGCAGCAGTGATGCCAGGGTGTCGAGTTCCGCGTTCAGCCGCTCGCGATGCCGTTTGCTGGGATTGCTTTTAGTCACCCCGTCCTTTGATGGGGGTTTGATGCTGGAACAAATTTGTTAAGATTAGTCAAATGTTTTGTGCACTTCTACATCTATAGCCAGAGAGCGGATCATGCGGGCAAATTGCTTAATATTATACGGATCCGGGATAATACGGTTTTATATGTTGCTAATTCAAAAAACAGAGATATATTATACTGCAACATAGTTATTTCATGTTTATTTTTTATTTTTATGTTTCTTTTAATCCTTTTAGTTTTATTTTTATTTTGTATTTTTTTTTTATTCTTTTATTAATTGCTGCGGTGTATGCTACTATTGAATAATTTATTTCTTTCTTTTTTATATCTTTCTTTTTATTTTGGTGTTGAACTAAAAACATTCTGGACTCGATAACAATGCCGCTGGATTCAATAATAGCTTAAGACCGTCCAATTGACGCCAAAAATAATCAAAAAATATAAAAATGGTCAAGTCATTTAGGAGAATAATTACACATTATATAGGAAAATGAAGTTCGTTTTTGTAAGATCTTAAGACAGGTCTTACACTTTAAATATAACATTTAGCACAATGTGTAAATTTCGCTATAATATTATTTTAAAATCATATAATCCATTTTCGTAGTCAGGTTTAGCGAAAACAACAACAGATATATATAGTGTTTAGCCAAGAACCCTATTCAAATTGATATTTATAGATGTCCATTAGCTCAAATGATTACTGACCATCAAGTGAATCGAACGCCTGTGGATAGTCACGAGGAAAATGTATCTATTCATAAAATACAACCTTAAATTCAAATCGAAACGGAATAATATCGGTTTCACATTAATTTAAGTTCAATTTCCATATATCTGGTCTGATGACAGGTTATGTGCAACCTCTACTGTTTATAAAGTGTATTCGTGATCTATATAAATAATAAAATTGTATCTGATCCCAGTCTGTACGTAGAAGATACTTTGCTAGGGCCTTTCTTAACGCAACAGAATCAAAAACAAGAATTGTTACCATTTTTATCTGTGTGTCTGTTTGTCTATTTGACCTGTGTTTGTTTGTCTGTGCGTTTATGCGCGGTAATCTCAGTAACGGCTTAACTGATTTCGGTGCGACTTCATTAATGTATTGTAATGAACTTCAGTTAACAAGTAATGTTCGTTACATTTCAATCGGCCTATAAATAAGTCATGATAATTTGAAAATTACAGGTGTATATGTTAGGTGTATTATACAGGTGTAGTACTATACAGGTGCATTATTATACAGCTGTAATATATTTTGCTGTAATTTGGAAAAATCAGAAAATTTAAGTTCAAGACAGCGAAGTCGCCGGCAATACCTAGTTAGGAGATACGGCTGAAGGAACAGTAATATTTTAAGAGCTACCAGAATTACGCACGATAGCAGAAGTTTAATTAGAATCGACTATTAACAGTAAGGCTATGTTATCGTAAACTTTAGTTAACTAATGTTTGTTTTTATCATGACACGTGATATAAAGTATAAAATATATAAATAAAAAAGAAAAACAATATTAATCCTGATATAAAAGGTAAATGTCGTCATGATAAATCTTTTTTAATGATAAAACATTTTTAAACAGGGCAAGTAAATGCCCTGTTTGTTGTTTGTTTATTTGTTTATTCTAATGTTTATTTCTTTGCTTTGACAATCTCCAGATTTTCTAACAGAATTGATTTCTTATGTACTCATACCAATAACTTTTAAATGGACGTATTTTCGTATTTATTGATTGATTGAAACAGATGGAATGTAGACATAAGGCGGTAGTAAGTACTTTCTCAAATAGAACTTTCGCCACATACATTTTTAAATATTTTATAAGAGCAACAAAATGAACGTGCAGGCTATTGATGTACACTGATCGTTGCAGCCTATGATTTTTAGGTCCAAACTAGAACTGAATTAAAGCCTTCGTTAAATATTCGTTGGTAATTTTGAGGACTAAGACTGTCATCTCGCTTGCTAGTTTTTGCGTAAGTGTACTTGTAAGTAATGCCTGTGATACTTGTAAGTGATACCTGTTATACTTATGGCATTTGTAGGTTATACTTGTGACGCTTGTGGCAGTTGCAAGTTTTACTTGCTGCACTTGTGGCTCGATAAGCAATACTTGTAATACTTGTGGCGCTTGTAAGTAATACCTGTGATACTTGTGGCACTTGTCCATGATACTTGTGATACTTGTTTCGCTTGTAAGTGCCGCATGTTTACTATTCTTATGCTACAAAATTATATACTTATATTTATTGAGTAATTATAAAAAAAAAACTTTATTAATTTTAAAACAGTTCTTAATAATAGTGGTAGGAGCTCCGCCGCTCTTCCACACAGACAATGATAAGTGGCAAAGTAACTGATAAAGTGACAACTTTAAAGGTGGTAGAGACGTTAGAGCTCGCCCGGGGCGGTACCACCGCCACCCTCATAACCCGCCGTAAAGCGACATGTTGGGAAGGTGTGGTTGCCGGATACACATTATTCGAGGCGACCATCTTAGTCCTCAAGAGTAGGAATGCATCCGCGTCCATTGTTAAATAGAACTTCTGTTCTATTTGAGTGACCACTTAACATCAGGTGGCCTGCATGCCCGTTTCTTACTCTTTCACAATAAAAAAAAAAAAAACTAAAAATAAATATAAATTTTGTTTTTCTTATGAATAACTCTAATGTATATTATGTTATTATATTTAAATTAATTCTATTAAAATCACAGCAAGATTGACAAGTAAGTTAACAGGTTATTAAATTATTATGAATAATCGTGTAGACGATTCGTTTTAATTATCATTTGTCTAAATTACAATTTAAGTATACGTATAGGTAACGTGTTTGTTTTGTTAATTTGTTTTCATCTCGCTTGCATAGCTTACTTTAAATTACTTGTGTTGGACATAGATATACATAGAGAGGTATTTATTATAAAACATAAAATGAAACTCTTATAAGATATTTTTTGTTTTATGACTTCTTGTTATAAATTCTTAAATTGATTTGGTTGTAATAAATTATAAGTTTGGTTTAAACAAATGTTAATATTTCCTAAAGTGCGTGTAGTGTGTAGCGTATCCATCCACAGTAGAAATATTATTGTCTATTATTATCTACAGTATAGATAACAATCTATAGTTTATTATTAATCTTTCACATTTGGACAGGTAACCTATGCCCTGTATTGAGACAGTTATTGGTTGGTGATGATAAAAACTTAAGCATTTTTAATGGATGATTATAATTTTATGTTCTTTGATTAGCTATACATATAAGATTTATAACAATTAGACTTTGGTTTTTGTGGTAATAATAAGGCATTGGTCTTAATTATTCCTCAGATGTATAGATTGAGCAAAAGGAATGGGTACATACTAAAGTACCTTTTTACAATCATGTTCGGATTTAAAATTTATTTACGCACAAAATAATATTCAACGAATACAATTTATAAAGAATGTTCATAAATAAAAATATTTGAATTGTAACTTACAAATAAATATTTTGTATAATGAACACCACTCTATGGTTTTATCGGTTAGAAATTACTGCATACATTCGGGCATTACTCATTGCCGCCCGTCGTTTTTGTTGATTTATTCAATGGTAGGTATCAAACGAACCACTTTGATACCTTTCCGATACAAATTGTATTCATACAAAACTTTTTGACACGTAAAATGAAACCTTATGACTTAAACAGAAAGTAGCAACTCCATTACACCTCTGTTCTGTGAAATCATAGGCGAGATAAGACTTTATTTTGATTCTAGTAGAGCTTAATTTTAAAAGGAGTCGGTTATCAATAAATCAATGACCGATTATTTCTATAAATCGTAACTCGATTAAGTTATAATCGATGGTCGCTTGAGATAGGTTCAACTGTGCATATGCGACTCATGCTAATGTAGCGTGTAATTTTTAGGGAATAAAGCCTATAATTGTGTGAAATATTGGCGTATCTTTGCGAAGTAGTACTTTTGCAAATTAACATGCTTTATGCCACAATTGACTCTGTGAATAATGATCCTTTATATTTATAGAACATAACGGGACTGTTTTAATACCCATTATTAGATCTTGAGGTCCTCAAGTGGGGACCACGTGTAGACAAAAGGAGCACAGAGCATCTCGCAACCAGGTGGACCAACGACCTGATAAGGATACAAGGTTACTGCTAGATGCAGAGGGCGTAGGACTGGTCTGAATGGCGGCACCTGGGGCAGGCCTATGTCCAGCAGAGGACGCATAAAGTCTGATGAAGAGACAGTGGAATGTCTGAGTCTGTCCGTCACGTTCCTCTCATGTTTATGGATTACTTTTCTTTAGAGTTGAGATAAGCGAGCTTGTCCAACCCTTTCTATTATTTTGTATGTATGTAATTGTATGCGTGTGTGTAAGGGTGTTGGGACTCCAGTTTGGGCTCAAGTTGGTCATGAACGCATATGGGTGGCAGTGACCTCTCACTACAGTACAGTACACTCGTCTACCGCTTCAATTTTTAGATTTAAACTATAAAACTACCAATTCGCAACATATTTTAGGTTCCAATTAAAATCCTATGTCACGCTTTTGAAATGATAACTGTTGAGATTTTGCACACGTTGGTATTAATTGGATTGTGTTAAAATATGACAATTGAAAAACTGGACATTTTTCGATTAGATATCGTGGTTTGAAACAAGATTTGTACCGTGAATAATAGTTTTTAATTAAATAACTGAACGGCTAATCTTGTAAAGACCCCACGTTGGTCCGTGGGGTTCGAGTGCCAAAAATCAAATGTTAAAGGCAATTTAAGCGTGGGACTATCAACATTTAACCCGCTGCAGGTGAGAAGAGGGCTGGTTCATATCCTGCGCAGAGAATTGCGATTACTTTTTAGTACAAGAAATGACTAGCGTTCTCGCCATCAAGTCTCATAAGCATGGACGCTTTCTAAATGGTTTAGTTCAGTTTTAAGGGGTTACCGTTATAAAAAATTGACGTATTTTATACAACCTTTATCTGGCGGGTTTGTCCGTGGCATGTGGGTTTTTAAAGAAAAAGATCTGGTAATACATAGCTTATAACAAAACCAGTGGTACAGCCATTCTGTGTATAAAATTTGAGATTGATGCATTGAGTAATTCTCGAGTTAAGCAATACAAAAAAATGTATTTACGTGTTGTTATAGCGCGAAACCTACCAATGTAATCATATTTTTGTCTCGCTTAAGGCTATAGCTTATCACGCTAAGCTATACTGAAACAGAGCAATGAACAATAATTGAGTTAAAATAACTGCCGTTTTAAGCAATATTTTCCAAGTATTTTGTCAGTCGTTTTCGAATTGGGAATTGCATAAAGTTTATTAAACATCTAAGCTAATATCTCATAGGCAGATCCGCAGGTTAACAGTAGTAATCATAAAGAAAGTTTATAACAGAAATAAAACAGAAAGCAAAAATACAATAACAGGTACCACGAATCTTGACCGTCTCACCGAAAACTGGCCTAAACGATTTTAAAACGAAACTATTACACTGAGCGAACAAAAGTGGTTTAAGGAAATTTCTCACATTTATATGTAATCTACTGACTGATGAACATTTAATTGGTGCGATTTAATCTTATTTCGAGCTAACGGTATCGACAAAAAATGTATTGTGAATAGATTTGTGTTACTATATAGAACGTACTAAGATATAATTTTAAAGTAATGTCATCGCAGGATTTATAGATTTTACTATGTAACGGCTGCAAATTGGCGATATTTCGAACTAGTTGCATGGGTCGTGGCCATGACTAAAACTAGTTTTATCCGGTTTCTAACCGGTTATTTACATTACCCTACATTACATTACATTTAGAAGGTGGTAGAGCCGTTAGAG
>DWON01009350.1:0-11462 GCA_018251015.1 Phocides pigmalion okeechobee | reverse complement strand
TAGGACTTGCGAGATTTGATTTAAATATATTCATTAAGCAAGAGGGAGGGTGGCGGTGGTGCCGCCCCGGGCAAGCTCTAACGGCTCTACCACCTTTGAAATTTACATTTGATATTAAACACTTAATATTGTAGACATATTATATACGCCGAAAACATTAAGTCATAAATTTAATAAAAAAAAACGTTACATTGACGGGCTGTAAGTATGGTATTCGGGACCGCAATTGGAGAAGGAATTATACATGTTTTCCTCATAATATTATAGTATTATTTATTAATGAATCGATAAACAAATATTATTTTAATTCTATGTAGAGGTTACGTAATATAATATAAAACGAGACAGCTCTGATTCATGATGGTTTAAAAGATAGTAAAGCCATAAACTCGCTACGCTTAATTTAAAATCGTAGCAAAGAGACACTTAACTCTACACATACTGATGGTAGACCTTGCTATCCGAAATATATTTAACAAATAATTCTAAGCCCTCGTATGTAAGTAATTCGAGTTTTTTATTTAAATATCGACTTGATTAAAATAGAAACAACATTGAATATTTGAGTACATCTCTCATCTAAGATTTTATTATTTTATTCATTCATTTTTTCACTTTCGGTTAGTTATTTTTTTCATTTCATTGTAATCTATTTTGTAAAATATGTAAATGCATTTTTATGTCAACTTCGTAACGGATTTGTATAAACCTTCATAGGTTATTTAACAACTACTACGTACATAAAGATAGGTAGATAGTTTGTTTACTACTATATTAACATAACACAATAGTACACGTCGAAATAACACAAATTTTCGTGTTTATTAAAATCACTTTGGAAAGTCGTGAATATTCGCTTATAAGGAATATCACAAACCAGAACCTGTTTCATATTATCGCCAACTATTCTATAGCAGTAACTGAATGCCGATACATCATTGATTGCACAGTTAGCCCGCTGATGTCCAGAGGATCGCGTGTAGGTACGTATAAATATGTTCTGTAGTGAGCATTCATTGAACGCAGTTCTTGAGCAATGCAAGTGGAACCGGTGTAATGGCCGCGTAGATTGGCCCAGTTTTGATGCCTTAATATAAACGACAACCATTGTAATACAGACAGTCCTCGTACTTACGGCATGGTAGGTTCTGGAAATACGCGACGTTAATTTAAACGTAAGTCGAGACATAATAAAATAAACTTTTGGCTTAAAGAAACTATCAATTCTACCTCCATCCTCCAAATCGATTCTATCAATTCTACTCGCGACAAGTGTATTTTCCTATGCCGGAAATCGAAACAATTGACGTATGTTTAGGAATAGTGTCAAAACAATGTTCGACGTAACTTGAAACTACGTAAATCGAATCGATGTAAATTGAGGACTGGCTGTATATCAAATACTTAGGTTACAAGCTGACGATTATAACAGCAGGTTCAAGTCCCAGCTGTATAGCTAGATGTATGCTTTCTGTAGGTTATTCTGTAAAATAGTTACTCGAACTCTAAGCCCGGTGAAGTAAAACTCACTTTGTAAATGAATTTTCTTGGACAATTAAAATCCCTTGCGACATTATATCCCTTACGAAATTCTGTTATTAAAATTCTTTATACAGCAGTCCATTTCACATTCCTACACGAAACTAGCACTGTCAAATCCTATAACAAAATCGAATTGAATATCTCATAGCCGATCCTTTCGAGATAATAAATCGAGTGTACAGAATGTTCTGGGATTTAATCGATAGTATTTTGGTGCAAGTTCCAATGTATTGTAAGAGTACATATTATATCTACTCGTAAGTGTCGGGCTCGTATTTATTATCTACTAGCCGTTGCCCGCAATTTCCTTTACATGGGCTTAATTTTATAGGAATTTCACATATTTTCATTCCAGAAAAGTTTAGTTGCGGTTCCAGAAAAGTTTTCATGTATTTACCCATTACTTTTAAATTGAGAGAACTTTTTTATTTATAGACTGATTGATATGGAAAAACGCCGTCGCGGGAAGAATGTAAAGTGAAACTTACTGAAATACATTAGTGAACACCGCACTGAAATCGGTATGATCATTTCCGGCAAAAATTTAAACAAGTATTGTTTTGGGTTGTTTTCCTTTAATAAAGATCCCTTATTTTCGTAGACAACGATCACTTACAACTTTGTTACATATATCGCTTCTTTGCTTCAATAACGTGACAAGTTTGAAAACTCAAGTTTTTATTTTATTTGATAGTTGAAATATCTGTGTTTGATTTGAGATAGCTAAGGTGTTAAATTTTTGTACGTAATCTACAATAAACATAAAAAAAATACACAATTAAGTAAAATAATTTTTTGTATGTAAAAAATGTTCTACTGTAAAATTGTGTTTTTTAAGATAACACGTTATTGAAGCAAAGAAGCGATATGTCTAGATATACTTATATAAGATAAGGGTAATATGACAATATTTGGATCAGAAATTATCAAGTGCTCCGTCTACCGGTGGGTTAAAATTACTGAAAATTACAATTTCTAAGACCTCTTGTAGTTCGATATGAAGTAAATACATTTCATTTGAATAGTTTATTTGAGTTAAGGGATAAATAGTCGTAACTATATTGAAATAATTGTATCTATATATAAGCTAATCATTTTAGATTTGTGCCTTCTTAAGGAAGATTGAATATTTCTTGATATGTCGAAGCATCCTGTTGGCTGTAACTTACGATTACATTACTACTAAAAGGTTTTTGAGTACATTTGTAATAAATTTAAGGAAAGTTATTTCATACTACATGACAAATATAATTTAACATTTCATAAGGATTTACAGGTTATACTTATATCTAATAACATAAATAGCATAAATATTTTCTAATTATCAATAATTGATTTGTTTTTTTTTTATTTATTCGATGACTGCTGAGTCCATGGGTCCACTGATAGAGAATGTTTTTAGTTTTAACTACGCCTTTTGTACCACATTCTTGTATATTGTATACCAGAGAACAAAGAAATACATTTGTTAACTGGCAATGTTATATGGAAAGAGATGAAGGTATCGTGATAATAACTTTACATTTAAAAACATTTTTGTGACAATCATTTTATAAGTAATTTAGCTTAAGGTGTATGCCGCTAAGATTTGGAACACTTAAGAAAACTGCAAAAGTGGTAAAACCCTTTGTATGTCGAATTATAAACGGGTACACCGCCCCCTTTTTCAATAAAAGTAAAATGTGCTGTAGTTTTAAGAGTGTAATGAAAGGCAAGATACAATTACACGAGTCATTTCAAGTTAGTCCTCAACGGCAGCAATGCTTCTGTGGTTGACTTTTGATAGAATTTCAATGGGATTTGTGTTTGAATGCGTCCATAGATAGCAGTGATAATTTACAATCAGATGAACTGCATGCTCAAATACTAATTCAATAATAATAGTACCAGAAAATATACATCTTTTATTAGAAGCTATATGAATTCATGAAAATAAAAACTCGTAAAAATTTCGTTCGCGCCCATAAACTAACATTCTCATTTGTGATATACTGTGCTATACAAGACTATGATATATTTGAAGTGGAACGACGTATAACAAAATACATCTGTCATTATGCCGTATTATTTTTAATTATTTATATTTATACGTTTATTGAACGCATTTTATAACGGATTATTTTTATTTATCGGTTGCATAGACAAACTTTCTATTCTAGAAAATTTCTTATAATAGCAAAAAGTTAAAATATTAATGATGCGATGCGTACGCACCGCATAGAGTACGTACTTGTGTAATATGCATTCTATGCTGTCTAGGCAAATGAAATTTTAATATTAATGCTACCTGTAATTACATGGCGCCTGCATTAAATAATAGAATATGGTGTAAACCGGAACTGGTTTTTACAATACTTATTACTATTACTAGTTCCAAGTTTTACACATTTCATATATTTGATTTTAAACGAATATTATCGCGGAATATATACATTTTTACTATGTACCGGGTACTCACGATTAATAATGATTTTTGATTGCCGATTCATTTAACTGGTTCGAAATATCGGCATTTAAAAATAAAAAATATTTAATCTTGAGTACCCGCTTACATAGAAAAAAATACTCATATATTTATGTGAAGTAAAATGTAGCTATTTTCAACCTAAAATCGATTCATTTCGGTTCAGATGAATTTCGTACAATGAGTTAATCAATTATTACTTTTAAGTAATGTTTCCAGACAGGACCTATAATTTCCTAGGCCATCGTCAAAATTATTGCTCAATTATTATTAATCAAAACTATTGTAATATTTTCTATGAAATTACAAACCAAACAAATTACAAACAAAACCAATTACAAATAGGTCCTCTTTAAAGTGCACCTGTAGTGGTATTACGAAAATTATGTAAGAGGAAAATAAAATCAGTTTTTTCATTAATTCTGATATGATGAGCGGTATTTCCAATTCCCTTTTTGAGGCGTTCTATCTTAGTCCTTATAGCAGTGTCAACTTTAGACAAAATTCCTGTTCTTGTAAGGGGCAATTCATTCTCTCATATAATTCAAGTGCAGTTTTTGAAAGTTAGTGTTTTGGATTGGCACGATAATATACAGCTAGCTTAAAATTTACTACAGATTATATCTAATTATTATAAAACAAAGTCCTTCGTCGAGTCTGTCTGTTCGTGATAAACTCGAAAAGTACTAGACGGATTTTCTTACAGTTTTCAACAAGTCATTTGTGAGGAAGGTTTTGGTGCATAATAAGTTAAGTTTTTTTGTAAATTGGACAAGAAATTAAATATTTAAGTACAATATAGTAATTCAGTCGTCGTTTGAAATAGATGTCTAATTGTTAGTTTTTGAAACTAAGTTTTGACTGACTGAATATGAACTCTATTGCCTGAGAGAAGCTGGGCGAGGTCGCTAGTGGTCTATAATTACTCTTTCCTTAGTATAAATACTGCTAGTATAATCTAAATTGAGCCAAGAATAAAGTAATTGTGTGATATGTGGGTTGATAACTTATTTAGCATCGTTCACACTTCACGCTTTCCCGAGCAGCGCGCTGTCTCCGCGGATTACCGCTAATTATACAACACACTACTTGCATGTTCAAAAAAAATGTGTATGTAGACCGTTATATGAATGAAAATTTGGTTAATATTTTGTACTCACTAGAATTGCTTGATTAATATCTAAATACTTACTTACATATTTTAAATTGACGTTAACAATAGGAGTTTTTTTGATGAGATAATTTATACTATTGTATGTTTTGTCCTACTATTGACTTTTAAAACAGTCTTATTATAATATTACTTGGATTTTTCTGTTTTGACTGGGTCACTTACATATGACGCGACTTACCTATACGATCCTTTGAATATTAAGCAAATTACCTATGTATTACATCCAAACTTTGCTAATTTATAATTCGATAGTGTTTCAACCAATGCTTTCTCTTGTATGCACATTTTATGTACAAACTATACGTTTCATAAATATAAAAGTATTAGTGGCTATTAAATTGTGAGTGTAATAAGGTACACGTTTAGCATTTTCCTAAATTTTTTGTTCGAAATTTTCATTACATTTTATACATTTTCATGATTTCAGACTATTGTGTTAGATGCTCAATAAGTGTAAGATTTACATATAAAAACAACAATTTGTTGTAAACAGCTATAATGTTTAATATACAATGCATAATGTAAAATACGTTGCGCTTTGCGTACACAATTAACGCATTTATTAAAATCAGATACGCATCAAGTAACCTGACCGTGTATCCGTGTTTAAACAAACACGTTTTTGTTACAGATCCAACCAAAGCCCGCTACGAACGGGGTCGTCAGCACGAAGGAACGAGAACGCATATCCGAACGCGAGTCTAGGGAGATCAGACGAGAAGAAACGAGGGACACGAGAGAAACGAGAGAGATCAGAGAGTCGAGGGAATCGCGAGAATCGAGAGAGTCTCGCGAGTCCAGAGATTCTCGGGAGTTGAGGGACCTAAGAAACTCGAGGGAGGAAGCAGATCACATTGAAAGGCGAGCGCAGACGTCGTCACCGGTGCCCCGGGAACGGGAGCGGGAGAGAGAGAGGGACAGAGACAGAGACAGGCAAAATGAGCGCGAGATCAGGGAGGAGAGGCGAGAACAGTCGACGCCGCAACACGACGGCAGACATCCGCTGTTACAGTTTGCCGTTGATCACTTCAGACAAAGCCCAGAGTAAGTTACGTTGTTAGTTAACTTTCTTGTCTGTGTTCTTCCTTCAGCTAAATAAGCAAAAGCATACATACTTTTATTACGCTGCGAAGTCACTTGCTTCAGCGATATTTATCTTTCAACATTATATTTTTAATACATGTACATATTATAGTAAAATAGTAAATGATACTATTCATCGGTAAAACATTTGCATTTAGTAATTAAAACGAGGATATATTATTTTCTTATTCTGCCCACAATTTTCTTCATTTTTTGCAGATTTTCTAATAACAAAACTTTTTCATGTATCCACGCCCGTAACTTTCAAATGGCCTTTTTTAATTATAGATCGATTGAAATAAAAACGAACATGTTCAGTGATGCTTACAAAAACATCAACGGTTATATAAAATATGATGGAGATGAAATATAAAGTTAAAAAATTGAAATAATTATAAATTTATTCAAGAGCAACAAACATGACATGCATATTTATTAACTTAGTACTCAATCACAAACTTTCAAATTACATCTTAACAAATTTCTATTTGTTATTATCTAATGCAAGACATAAATCAAATACTATGAATATACACCAAATGCACCAACGGGCCAATCAAATTATACATAAAAGGTTTTTATGTGAGAAGATTAGCAAACGAGCACTGCAAACCACCCAATAAGTAGTCGCAGCCCATAGACGTACCATCACAAACACAACTGAAATAGTATCTGAGCTCCAACGTACATACGAGTACGTTGCTACTACTGAGGACTAAGATGGTCGCCTCGCATCAAAGTGTAGCCGGCAACCGAAACACAAATAACGCTTTACGGCGGATTATAAAGGCGGCCGTGGTACTTCCCCGGTCGAACTATAGTTCTCGCACATTCGCCAAGATGGTAATAAAGCCCCTGATACAATATTGAAAGTGTAGCAATAATTTGCACGAAGTATGCGCCTGACAACAAGTGAACGGCAATCTGTCGCCGAGTGTAGAGCAACGATTGTGCTTCAGTAAATTTATATTGTTTACCAAAGAAACAATAAATTTAGTATACATTGATTAAGAGAAACCTAAAGTTACGTAGTAAGCCTTAAAACTAAATAACCCTAAATATAAGTTAAACTTAATGATGTTAATTAAATATATTTCATTCGAAATTAATAGCATTCGAAAAAAAAACAAATATTAGTAGGCAGTATTTTGAAAAGCCAACCAGACCCTTTAAATTTATTTCAGTATATAATAGATAAAATATATACGTAGATAATAGATAAAATTAATGTAATGTACCTAATGATAAACTGTGAAATACGTACTTTATTTCCATTAGGGGATCATTAGAAGACATGGTTAGTTCAGATACGTATATTTCATATTTTGTTTTTAATTATTTTTATCTATTATCTAAATTTCCCATCAAAAGTCAAGGAGTTTGTAATCAAAATAATTATAATTAGAATAATTTTGTTATTTCATCACATACATACATACTACATATGTACATTGTAATACAGCAATAAAAAGTCGTGGGTCGTTACATTTGCATTCAATGTGAAACTGCACATGTTCTATGAATTACACAGTGTTTAACTACTCTTATTCTGTAATGACGACTGTAGGGCTGCCATTTGAGCTTTCTTCTTCTAAGACTTCTTTGATGTATGTTAAATAAAATATATTTAATATGGCTAGGCCATCTGTCTTTGCAATAACAATCGTCTCTAAAAATCTCTTTGATTTTATCAAGATTTTTTACATTAATTCTAGGTCATGCAATAATTTTTCGCCATTACATCAACTAAATAAAACCTACGTCCCACTTTCCACGGGACAATGGCGCCTTTCATTGTCTTGGTCTTGCACGTAATGATATGTAACAACCTCCGAGGTTAGCTGCTCATCATAATAATAATGACACCGGATTAGCTAATATATTACCAACTGTGTGTATATTTTCTTGGGTTAATAGTGTTTATATAGATTTAAAAAAAGGAAAGGATTGAGAATCTCTTCAATTTCATTTTTTTTAACAAACTTTTATTAGCTTGGGTTATGTATGTATGTAATGGAATCTTAGAGCATAATTTTCACCAATTTTCAGATGTCTGATTAATTTAAAACTGCACACGTATCAAGGATCGATGACAATATGCAACAATATGAAAAAAAAGTAAAATAACTAATAGTTAAATGGGAATTAACTATTATTTATTTAATATTGTTGACGCATAGCTATGTAACATATGAACTGTCATTTATTAACGATTACATGATTTTTTAACATTCCATTTAAATTTGACTACAAAATACCATCTCGAAAGGTGGAAAAGTAGGTTTAATTTACTTTTTACTTTAAGTTTAAGGTTAAATTGAGTAATTTAATATATATTGATTGATACTTGATAAATGAACATTTCGTTGAAATCTGTTTTTGTTTTAATTAAACTTATACTAAAGTCTAAAGTACGTAAAGGTAAAGAGTATTAACTGTAGGGACTGGAAGGGTCGCCAAAGTAATACTGGCTTTGAAGGACATTTGTTTCGCCTTTTGTAAGGAATCGTTTATCGTAATTTTCTGGAAAATTCTCATTAGGCAATTAATTATCAAATTATTGATTAGAAAAAAAAAATTGGTGCCACAAAATAGTATCAAGAGTTATTCTTTATAAGGAATAATTATTTTTATCTAATTTGTTTATTTACGTCTAATGAGGAAAATTACTTTTATTAGTTTGACCTTCAATGGCTCGCAAAGCACTTCCGCAAAAGAAATAAATTTAATGTTTTATTCAAATACAAAATTTTGTCAGTACAATTCGAATAACTATTAAAGGCAACGATTCTCAGCAAATGAAAAGTAAATAGTGACCGACACCGCGCAATCATCGCTCGCGATATTTCATTGTGTGTGGGTAAAAAGTGCTTTTCGTAATGAGATCCAGCGATTAGGCAACAGTTTTGTCAGCTGCCGACTTTCAGAGCACAATGCATCGTAAAAATGTTTCGGAAAAAACTTGTGCAGCCCTGTCAGTTGGGGTCGCAGCTGCGTTGGCGCGGAACGCTTGGGTTCGCGACGTGGGACCGACTCCACTGTTATTGTGACGTGTGTGGCAACTGGCAGCTGACAGCATGCCGTGCGTCAATATTGCGCGGTTCAAACGTCGCATGCAAGTATTCGAATTTCGTTTTCGTTTTTTTTTTTACTTTGCAAAAAATCGGCCAGTCAGTGTGTGCAGTGTTCATTAGGCTCTATAGAATAAACAGAATTAATATTGTGTCATGCGTCAGATGTTATTTGTTCTTCTTCTAACGTTTTCGTTCTTTCTGATTAGATATTGTGAAGTGAGAATGTTTTGTGACGTATCGGAACATCCGAAATTTAATCCATAATTCAAATATCGAATGTAATATTTTGTTTATTTTTCTGACAAGATTAATATATGAGTTAAACGGTGAGGGATGGCCAGTTCGGTTGTACTGTTATATAAATACAATAGTGTAATATGTTATAGGAATGTTGATCCAATTATCTAGGACGAAAGACAAGTTTGATCCTTCGTAATTCTAAGGGCTATTGTCTTTTGGTTCTAACGTTGTAATTTTAATACCAATGTTTTGATTCTACTAAACAAATGGTTAGCCAGTAACATTCTACAGGTCAGAGGTCACAGTTCACAAGCCATAGACCACTATCCTTAACCTTTCTCTACCATACCTTGAAGTAACACTGATAAAATGAATGTAACTTACCAGTTCACGTTACTTTTTTATATTAATTATTTCGAATATTATACAGACCTAGCCTAAAATTTAGTAATTATGGTTTATATTAGACAAAACATTTAAATTAGTGTGACTACGGTCGAATTAAACGTTGTACAAATAACGCTTATTGTTCCAATCAATTATCATTATCGTGATACGCCATAATCGATTCCAATTCCACGCGATAGTACTTAATTCCTATGTCATTATTGTAATAATTATGTCTTCGCTCGTGCAATGGATGGACCGTAGCAAACGTACGATGTATACATACACATGCCGGAATGAAATGCAAAAATATACCAAAAGCCGTAATTGCTTCCTACTTTACGATAGTCGATACTTTCGCCGATCAACTACACCGATTGACCAGTCAATAGTCAGTTGCGGGTTAACTGGCATTGATAACAGTCGCACGATGTCGGTGTCGGGCGAGCTCGACCGCGACCGGGCCGTCCACACCGACCGGTCCGATATGTCGGGCGACAGCCTGTCCGGTGACGGAGACGCGGGGAATTATGATGATGTCAACGAATTCTTGTAAGGATCCCTTTGATATCGTGTTGTGTACGACAAAATACGCTTTGCTCGATCGGAATTTATAAGATTTTTACTATGTGCCGATTACTCACGGTTAACGATTTCTTTTTATTTTTGATTTTTTTATATTTCGAATCAGTTCCATGGTTCGTGGTTAAGGCTAAACACACGAACAAAATATCGAAAAATACCGTTAATCGTGAGGACCGGGTACTTATAAAATCCGCTATAACACTCGTTTTAAAATATTTTATAAAATTTGTTTACAATGTTGTAAACGCTTGCAAGGTACCAGTGATGTGTGTTAAGCCCAATTACTTTTATTAGTGGTTGGATAAGAGTGTCAAGGTTTTCTATATAAATTAATGAATAGAAGTCGATGAATGCATATGATTTATTGTCTGTTGGAGCATTTATTATACGTACAAATCGTGAATACCAGAATCACTGGAATTATTATTGTGATCAACAATCAAGCATTTACAGAAACGTATAAAATTTATATTCCACATCTCTAAATATTATAAAACAAAGTCCCACGTCTGTCTGTCTGCTTGTTCATGATAAGCTCAAAAAGTACTGGACGGATTTTCTCACAGTTTTCAACAATAGATAGTTAGATTCCTGAAGAAAGTTTTGTGCATAATAAGTTAAGTTTTTTTTGTAAATTGGGCGAGAAATGAAATAGTTAAATTCAATGTAGTAATTCAGTCATCGTTCGAAGTAGATGTTTCTAATTGTTAGTTTTTGCAACTAGGTAATGATACATACATACATACATGTATGAAAGAAAAAGAATGTAAGTAAATATAAACTCTATTACCTGAGCGAAGCTGCGCCGCGTCGCTAGTATTTTTTTTTATTGTGAAAGAGTAAGAAACGGACATGCAGGCCACCTGATGTTAAGTGGTCACTGCAGCCCATGGAAAACCACGTCCAATCTCAA
>DWON01009349.1:0-11464 GCA_018251015.1 Phocides pigmalion okeechobee | reverse complement strand
ACGTACTTTTTCAGGAGAAGCGATTAAAGTTTTTAACGTACTTTTTTTAGTCGAACTGTATCATTAATTCAGTTAGTACCAAATTTTGACATGATACTGTATTCTTCCGGAAACGCGATATGGAAGATTAAAGCTTTGTCGCCGGCTCACTTACATATGACGTTAGTTTTGAGAAGTAACAATACGCCTATGATCGACTTTAAATGGGATTTCTGTGTATTAAAGTTAAATAGTAAGGTTTAAGACAGCGTAAAACAGACCTACATTTTGTAAAAGGCCGTTGTCAGAGGACAAGCTGACCGGGAATGGTCTACCGTTACCCGATCTATTTTTGTTTAAAAATCATGAATAATATTTTCTATATTTGGAAATGTGTAAAACTTTAAATTACGTCCTAGTCTTAACAGCAATATAGGAGTTTATTATTATTTTTTATTTTTAAGAGATATTTGGTTACAAGCATTCACGGGGACCAGTGACCACAAAAAGTTTTTTAATCCCTAAAAAAGCTAAAAATGTAATATTTATCTTTACTTCATCTTATCAGTGTGGCTGTTACAAAAAAGACGTTTATAAAAATGTGATTTTAATATGAAAATCATAAATCGGATCATTTTTATCGTACATTAGTAATGATAATTGTGTAGATGTCTTTTAATCACACACACGAAAATAGATTATTATCAACTCTGGAAACGCCTCATTGTGTATCAATAACATTTTATTTATGTATACAATGTCTGTAGCAAACGAGCATACAGTCAGTTGATGATAAGTGATCACTGCCGCCTATAGACACCTTTAACCAGCTATGTATAATGCTACCGCCCCATTACTGATATGTCACTATTTCTAAAAACTAAGATGGTCGCATCATATGAAAGTGAAATGTCGCCTCAAATGCTGAAGGTATAAGAAATATACCTAATTCAGATGTCGCCATGGTTGGAAAGTTGCAGTTACCGGCTCCACTTAGAAGCAATACTACTACAGTTGTTACAAGTAGTAAAGCACCTAGCTATGACCTCAGATAAGACTTCAGTACTGCTTGAGATTGTATGTGGATGTCCATTACGCAGTGGCTACTTATTACCGGATGGCGTGCATCCTCGTTTGCTAATCTTCTGGCATAAGAAAACCAGCTAGTACAACTTTCAACTGGAACACTGCAATTGCTTCACGCTCGAAATAGGTGTAGCAGTGGTACCTGCTGGTTCCCAGAAAAATTAGCTTCTTCACTAAAGTGAAGAAGCTAATGAAGAAGAAGTAATGTGAAGCTATGAATGTATAAATACATAATTGGATTTCCTGTATCCCGTTGACATGAATACATAAAAGACCTGGCCGGGAATCCAACGGAACCATTTGCGTGTCAGATTATATAATAGGATAAGCAATTTTGAATCATATTTATTAAAGTGCTGTCCATTGACGTACGTTATCAATGAGTCACGCCAACTGCGTTAAATAGAAAAGAATATTCTTTATCGTACACAGTAACAGAATTAGTTTTAATATACAAATCACGTAAAAATCATTGCATTGTACAATTGCATGCAAACGGCAGTCTTGTCGCTCTGGTTGCGATCTCTTCCAGAGAACCTTTAATCTAAACTTCTCTTCTGTCATTGCATGAGAAAGTGGGAAGTGTTCAAAGTTATAACAGGAACAAGACAATATTGTAAAATATAGGTACGAAATATTTATAACATAGCTAGGTACTATATAACTGTGACACGAATGTGGTTCGCCACTTACGATAACATCGGTAATTGCAGTTATGTACACAATATAAATTATTTTTCTATGTCACTTAGTCTAGTTGCCCATTACAGATAACAAAACCCACACAATATTTTTTACTTAATACCTAACTACGAATGCGACACCGCAAACATAAA
Organism: Phocides pigmalion okeechobee; assembly: GCA_018251015.1. NCBI lineage: Eukaryota > Metazoa > Arthropoda > Insecta > Lepidoptera > Hesperiidae > Phocides > Phocides pigmalion. Next base: position 9,563 of record DWON01009349.1, on the reverse strand, counting down.
TACAATATTTTTACTTCAATAATTTAAATTATTAACATGTAATAGTTGTTATCAATGATAGCCTAGCGGTTACGATTCCGGCCTCTCACGTAGAGGGTCCGGGATTCGATTCACTAAAATTAAACGTGAATTCATATGCAACTCTGATTTGATTATTATAAATTAATATTCACTTGCTGTAAAAGTGAAAAAGAACAATAAAAAAAAGAAGAAGAATATCGGGAGCAAATCCAAGCTTCAGAATTCTCTATATAGTTATCAAAGTGAAGTCCATCACTCCAGTTTCGTAGCGTGGTGGACTATGGCCTAATACTTAAGAGATCCGTGACCAACAGTGGGATAGTAATGAGTTCATAATGATTATGATGAATAGCCGCTTACAATAATTGATAAATAGATAAACAAACGAATTATCTTTTTAAGAACATCACATGACTGAATTGAAGCGAGTGATGCTAAAAATACCTATGAATACTTTTAGACGTGCATATTCTAATACAATTTGAGTACGATTATGCGGTGTTTGAGTTGTTGCGCTCGGAGATTATAAGTATCAAAATAGATGTGATTTAGATTATTTTTCTCTTTTTTTTTCAAAATAATTAAATGCATCTAATCGGAATTACGTTTTTTGTCGCTTTTACTTAAAAAAAAAAGTAAAAAAAACTAACACTAACTGAAAAGCACCCCACGCTTTTTTTACATCGGAATATATTTTTTCTTATTTATACTTTTCTTAGTTAGATTTTTTATAAAAGCGTGTTTTTTAGTTTTTTTAACTTTTTTTTCATATTATTGCATTGTCATCGGTCTTGATACGTGTGCCAAGTTTAAAATTAATCAGACTTCTAGAAATTGGTGAAAATTATGCTCAAAAAATCCGTATCTATACGACCCAAGCTACTAAAAGCGTGTTAAAAACTCGCACTGTTTAATAACATAACTAATAACAAATTTGTATAACAAAATGAAATGGTTCAGTCAAGTTTAAATGTAAGGCTATGGTTAAGAATTTTGACACACTATCTCAGGTAAGAAAAATTCACTGCATATTCCTAGTATTATATAAAACTGAAGCGTTGTCGGTTTGTTTATTTGTGCCCTTTAACGTCATAAGTACCCAATTATTTTACCTCATGTTCTGTGCACATAGTGCCTGTGTTTCTGCTTTGGTAATAAACTGTATTATCAGAATTAATAATATTGGAACTAAACAGTTACGAAATACAATTATAGTTAAGATAACCATCATTTTAAGCAATAAATTTTAAATAACGTATTACTATATTGTTTATAGGAGGTATCAAATCCAAAATTTTAAGGCAAAGCCGCAGTATAAGGCTACTACTACATAAACTTTCCTTGAACTAGTCAAGGCTACAAATTTTTCCACACTATCGCAGTTAGTAATATATTATTGTGTCACCTAGTATATATCAGTGTCACCTTTTTTTATTTAAGAGTAGCAAACGAGCATGCAAACCACCTGAAGTTAAGTAGTCGCAGCCACAACCACAATCACGACCGAAATCCAATCTGAGCTCGAACGTAGATACGTCGCTACTCCTGAGGACGAAAATGGTCACCTCGCTTCTAAGTGTAGCCGGCAACCGCACCTCTCCAACCGAAACAAGTAATGCTTTACGGCGGATTATGAGGGCGGCGGTGGTACCTTCCCGTCGGTTCTCCAACATTTAAAAGTGTCACCTAAATTGCAAAACGGAACAGATAAACGATAATGGCATTCATGAGGAATGTTATTGTGCTGCAGAACATAATGCTAACAATACGTGTCGACTAATACAATGGATCGCTAGCGGAGATTTACAATTACTAGAGTGCTTTTTAGGTACACCACCTACACACAAGCAGTTATGGTAGACTTGAGTTAGTCAAAAAGATCTAAACAGATTGTTTGATCATTAGTCATGTGGCTGTATTGTACATATATAAAATAAGTATATAATATACAGCTGAAGAGATCCAATCTCTGAAAACGTTGTCTTATTTTTTTATTGAATTTATATTTTTTTTAATCTCGCGATAAACTTATATTATGAAGGTATTTGATGCTGAAATCATCAAAATTATTCCCCTGCCCCCTTAAAACTTTGAACTATGTAAAAATCGTAAAGTATTTTTAAACATACTTTGAAAAAATACTTTAAAAGGAAACTTCACTTGAATAAGATATGTTGCGCATTTTTTTATTATTTAAAAAAAAAACGAAAGTATTTTCTGTATATTTTAATATATTTTGTAGTGATTACGGAACCCTAATATTTGCGTAATTCGACTCGTTCTTAGCTGTTTTTATGTTATCTATGTAAAAATGATAACATAATGGAATAATGTTACAATAACACTATCAAATTACAATTTCGATATAAAATACAACAAATAGGTACTTTAAAAAAATGTATATAACGAATTTCAAAATATTGTGTATTCACAGCTGAAATTTGTACATTTTTCTTCCTTAACTTGTCTTCTTTCAGGAAATAGAATTAACACTTTGTCTGCTATACTCATCGATCAACGTTTGGATCAACGTTGCGGGAGGCGGCAGTAACACTGTTTTTTTAAACATCTGTGTATCATCTACGAATACACAGATGTAATGTCCGCCCCCAATGTCGTAGCGCCAACGTAAATGTAGTACTTGTTCGCCCGTTATCCATACATTTCGTTATCCATACGTACGTACAACACGGGTTTGTACGAGCCTCAAGCGCGTTGCGCCGCGCAATCCACAGCAGTACCCACGATAAATATTTTATTTATGACTACTCACCTTCGGCAGCACTTCGATGAGATCGATTTCTGTTTCGATCTTGAACTTGGGAAGGGTGACCTGTACTTTAGTGCGGAACATCTTGTCCAGCTCGGCGAGCAGGTCGTGGCCGGCGGCCAGCTTCTGCAGCACGGCGTCGAGGCCAGTGATCTCGTTGGGCAGCACTATCAACATGCTGGCCTGCTTGCCCTCGTAGAACAATTGGAGCAACTAAAAAGTACAATAAATATACTTATTTTAAAGGTTCGACTGGGGAGGTACCATCATCGCCCTCATAATCCACCGTTAAGCATTACTCGTGTTTCGGTTGGAGAGGTGCGGTTGCCGGTTACACTTTGAAGCGAGGCAACCATAATAGTCCTCAGGAGTAGCAAAATATCAACGTTCGAACTCAGATTGAATTTCAGTCGTGTTTGTCGTTGTACGTGTATGTCAATGGGCTGCGACTACTTAACATCAGGTGGATTGCATGCTAGTGCGCTACTCTTCTCACATAAAAAATATTCCATTTAAATCTGCAAAAAATATATATTAGAAAGTATTGAAGTATGCATGGAAATTACATCTCGTAAAACCTCATTGTTTGTGGTATTTTATTTTTCTTCTAACCTTTTGCTACAGACAGCTAAATACAGTTGTATATTTAATACGAAAATTGTCCATTCATGTTAAAAAAAATACGTGTTGCGATTACAAACTGTGCCTTCTTATAATCTAACAGAAAAAAAATGAATAACAAGTAACAAGCAAAATTAAGAAAAAATACGTTTCAAACGAACTTATAACAAATAAAATGAGAAACCCATGACATAAAATTTCTTTTAAATAATCTATATAAAATAGACCTTGTAGATAGCAAAATTCCTTTGTTCATGTTTATTCAATGTGCGAATGCAGTTATTCACGGCTTTAGGTATACATTACATATTATTGCTTCTGCTTCTATATTATTCTGCTGGTCAATTACATATTTTTGTGTTATTTTTATTTTGTGGGTTCCTGTCATGCCTTTACACCACCATACACAATTCAAATACATAAAAACACAAAAAAATAAAGATATAAAAGAAGTATTTTGTTTACCTGCGCACCAAGGGCCTCGCTCTCACCATACTGGAAGTCATCTTCCCTGTACATCATTGGTATATCCACAGTTTTTTCGTTATCAATGTGGAATGGTTGATCAATGGTGTTGCTTGGGTCGAATTGCTTCTCCCACGTTCCCTAAAAATAAGAGTTTTTCTTCTATTTATATAATCTACGCTAATCATTTTCTACTAATAAATGATATTCGAAAAGAGTACCCAAAACCATAATTTGTCGAAATTGATGTATCATTGTCTAAAGTTGTGTATTAATAAGAAAGATAATTTTATTATACAATATTAATGATTAAGTATCTAATAACAAACGAAACTGGATAGTCACATCAACAATTTTATCGATAGATTTATGTTTCATTTACAACTCTAATATGAATTGAAAATATTGATATTTTATATACTATATATACCAGAATATAATAGAGAATAATACCATCGGGACAAAGGCATTTCATTTAAATCATGGTTAACTCAGATCGTCTATTAATTTACTCCACTACGCCGATGGTGTACCACCCGCAGTATTTATAGGAATTCCTTAAAATAGATAAGAAGTAAACAGTAATAGGAATTTGTATCAAATAATGTATACCTTGAAATAGAGAGCGTTGACGAACACCAGACGGGTATCTTCGTTGACGCTATCATCCGAAAGCAATTCCTTGATCCTCTCGTTTGTTTTGCTTTCAACCTAAACGTAAACAGTACATCGTAATTATAGGCGCCAAGAAATATTAAGCAACAATGGATTAAAAAAGATAAATGTAGAATATAAGTGTGTGTAAACGTTATTCAAAGCAGTGTCTACCTAGTCGTTAAGATTCCAGTCTCTCACATACACATTTCTCATTTTAGGCGCCAAGAAATATTAAGAATTAATGCATTAAAATAAATAGATGCATGTGAAATATGTGTGTGTAAACTTTATGCAAAGCGGCGACTACCTAGTGGTTAAGATTCCGTTCTCTCACATACACATTTTTCTTATTTTATATGTCCTGTGCCTGAGAGTTCTTCATAAAATTCTCGAAGGTGTGCGAAATCTACCAATCCGCACTTGAGCAGCGGTGGGCGGTGGCCTAAATCTTCTAATTATGAAAAGAGATTCATGCCCGGCATACAATACAATAATAAGTTGATAATCCGTTATTTTCTTTTTTTATGTGAGAAGAGTAGCAAACGAGCATAAAAAACCACTTGATGTTAAGTAGTCCCAACCCATAGACATCCACGTACAACCACGACCACAACAAACACGACCGAAATCCTGTCTGAGTTCGAACGTAGATACGTTGCTACACCTGAGGACTAAGCTGGTCGCCTCACTTCAAAGTGTAGCTTGCAACTGCACCTCTCTAACCAAAACACAAGTAATGCTTTACGGCGGATTATTTGGGCGGCTGTGGTACCTCCCCGGACGAACTATACTTCTCCCATCTTTTAGTGAATGATAATGAATAAACGCACGTTACGCGCGGTTGCGATCAAACTTATTTAACGCGATAGATATTAAAAATATACAAACTCAAATACTTCGAGCCAGCTGCACGTGATTCATATAGAAATTATTCTAGTAATTTCCAAAAATTACACCAGCCAGTAGTCACTACTATTTCACTTGTATTGTCACTGATACATAATAAACAGCTTATTTAATACAAAACAAAATAGTGTAACACTAGATTTTTATATTTACATAGATATTATTACTTTTAATCTATGTGTGAAATTTTATTTCCACAGTAATGCAAGTGACCGTTAGATAAGCATGCAAATACTATTTTATATCTTCTATCTACACATATAATAAGTCTATTAGAGACATGTTTGTGTGTGGACTATTTTTCAAAAATTCTTATTGTTATTGGTATTATTATCCATATGGAGACAAAATACAGAATTTTCAAATTATCTAGTAAAGTATTACGTGAAACTACTTAACCAATTTAGCAGAAACATATTTTTTTAATTTTAACAGTTTTAGCCTTACCCCTTAACCCTCAGTCTGTGGTGACTTCTTAGAACAATGTCTTACTCTATATGTACAGAGGTGTAGAAATATAAAATGTTGCCTTTGGAAAGTCATGTAAACAACATTATAAGTCAAATTAGTTTAAGATATGTAGATTACAATATCCCATACCCATTTATTGATTGTATTTGCAGCCACAGGTCCACTACTGAAGTCGATCTTTTCAAAACCAGCATCGAAAACCTTCACTGCATCTTCTTTAAGTTGTGGATTTAAATCATAGTCACCATCCATAATGTACACCTTGTTTGCAACATCTAATTTAATTCCCTTCGTGGCCTTCAATTTAGACGATACCAAGGCAAATGATGAGCGAATCTAAAACAATAATGAAATATGGAAGATATTGTTGGTGACTCCTATCAATTATTGAAAAGGTTCTGTCCTTGAATGGTCAAAGCTTTCCAGATAGACTGCAGACTCTTTTTCATTCAACTTTACATTATAATAAATAATTTCTCTGTACATGTACAGATACTAAATTTTTTAGATCAAATTCAAGAATATCAAATCTTTCATCATATTGTTTTAAGCTATTTCATACACAAACACTTACTGAGTCATCATCGGCTATACCAAGACTTTTCAAAAGCTCCGTATGGGCTGGTTCCTCAGTGCCAAGAGCCACAAGTGCAAGCACCAGCTCCACGGAGAGAGGTGATGATACGACACTCTTGGTTTTATCAAGTTCCTGCAAAAATGATTCATAGTTAAAATTTTAAAAACATTTTACTACAGTGCTAATTTCCATCCTAGATAGTTTCAAAGAAATAATCTGTCATCGACATAAACAGATGATCACATTGATGACTGTATTCACTTTATGATTAATCAAATCTAATTTAATATTTAGGTTTTCAGTCAGTTAAAAATATATACAAGCAAACTACAGAGTACACAAATAAATTTACATACATTCCTGTAATTTTTATGTTTATCAACATAATGAGGAATGTTCAAGATAACACAAATGAGTCATTCAATTCTTTTTCAATTTACATCTATTGATCTTTAAAAAATTGGAAAGTATAGTAATATTTTTCAAATGCAAATATGCCGATTTCTTTGAAACATTGGTTAGTCTCAACAACTGGAAATATTTTAATACATGGATTTAACTTATGTTGTATGTTTTATACTATGATTGAGACACCCTACATTTTTAAAATTGTAACAAATATGTGATGTATACTTTTTTCATTTCAAAAACGAGATATCTACAATGTTAAGTAAAATTTTAGCATTAAATATTTTAATATGCCCTAACACCAAATTAACAAATATTTTAAAAACACAAGAAATTACTTACATTGAAAAACTTTGCTGAAAACTTGGCTATTGATGATGATACAGTTTTAGCATCCATGTTTGCTATAGTAGTTGGTAGTGTCAGTGCAAGAAGAATACCTGCAGAAAGAAAATGAATAAACCGTCTGTTAACGCTCGCAGCCCGAATGTAACTAAAGTAAACCAGTCACCCAGACACCCACTAGACCAAACTCATAGTTACATGAAGAACACTGGATGATGTCATCGAAGTATCGAACGCCCGCTCAAAAACGGCGTCGGTGCGGAGGAAAACAAACTAAATATATAGTCACGTATAAACAGCAACATTGTTCGCGGAAACACTAGTTTGAATCATACCAAAACAAATATTTTGACAATTGTTATTTCCCATTTGTGTAACGCAGACACTTACCAACTGACCGTCTTATCCACATCGACGTTAAAACACTTATTGCAGTCATACAGTGTCCGTACCGGTGTCCAGTTAGATTATCTTAGCAAAATATTCTCGCATTCCACCGAAAGATAAAAGACTGACCAATGAAAATTACTTTCATATCTTATCACAAAAGAATTAGTTCAGGTTAATGGTGTACATGTATGGTGTATTGTTTTGTGAACAGTCTAATTGTATCCAACAACAAATACGTGAATAATTAATTAGGTACTAAAAGTATAGAATTCATTTATGTTTATGTAGTACCTATATGACTAATTATGAAAATGATTGAAAGATGACAGTGACAAATGACAACGACATTAAATTAGTGTTGTATTCACTTGTTCCTGCGGAATCTTGGATTAATGTTAGCGGAATTTGGAGAAAAATAAAAAGAATCTCGTATAATATGTGGAATTAATAACAATAACGTCCTCAATTGTCAAACTTATTTCATATATCTCAAGTAAAACCACTAACATGCTTATTTATATATTCATATACTTACACACAAATATTTACAACAAAACTATACCTTTGTTTCTTAATAAGAGAATGCTAATTGTGTCGTCCAGCGCAATAACTTGATACAAATTATGAATTAAGGGGATTTAAGTTCCCACGAATATAAATTTACAGAATATATAGAATAGAAATACCTTGAACAACATGGCTACTACCCATACACATGATTAATATTAGCCATTACTTGTGTTGATATTAGTTATTCCTTTTCTAATACTCGCAATATATTTTAAAAAGTAAATATTGTTGCAAACTTGGGCACTCTTACTTATGAAAATATGTGTAGTCTATTTAATATTCATGTATATTTGTAGCAAATATTAAAATAAAAATTATAAGTAATGAAAAGCGATTAATATCAAAACATTTATTTAGTTGTAATTATCAATCTTGTGTATGGCAAACATCATGCGTCACTTTGGTTCCAAATATTTGTAAAGGTGTAAATGTAACGAAATAGAGCGTACCTGTATGTATTCGTTACTATAACAATTAGTACTTGTTACTATCGTATCGTTAATCGTTACTTTTGATATCTCATAACATAGCACAGAGTACCTAACGCCTCGAGTCAAGCTGTATTTTCGTGTTGCGTACGCTTACGGCATGGTATCGTTGTATAAGAAAAAAAAAAATATTTTATTAATGAGGCGATGCCTTTTATTTGTTTTACTCCATATCATTATTGGATTTCTATAATTAATAAATTTCTCAATAAACGTCTACTCCGATGTTTTATATCTGCGGAGAGTACCATTTTGTATAGAATGAACCCCAATAATATAATATACGCGCTTCCGATGGTAAGTATGTACAATAGGTAGTAATCGTAGCTTACGCATATGTACAACACTAGAGATATTATGCAGTATATCATTATATTACACAGATACTTCATACTATCTTTTTCATGTTTGATAGATGATATAACTATAGTTAGACCGGAAAGGTACCATCGTTTTCCCCACAAGTTACCTTGTAGCAATTTTAGTATTTCGGTTGCAGAGGCACAGTTGCTAGCTACATTTACATAGGAGGCGACCGTCTGAACTCACAAAGAGATTTCTAGTAATAATGTGTATATGTATGACTTTGAATAGGATTTCAATCCATTTTGAGGTTATATATTTGAATTTCAATCGGCTGCAGTGCCCAGTTAACATCAGAAGGCCGGCATGCTCGACTCTATCTCGAATAATATAAATACTCTATCTCGAATAAAATATTTCTTTTTTTATGAGATAACTTGATAGAAAAGCGCATGAAAAGGGACTACAAGCATATTATACGTAGGGAACATAGGTTTATTTATTTATTAGGTTTACCAACGATTGTTACATTGATAAGAACTTAAACTATTTACATACTAAACATAACAGA